>WURV02155564.1:0-35574 GCA_011762755.2 Epimenia babai
ATGTGTCAATTTGTTTTCCAGATACCATAATTTTTGTTTTCTTTTTGTTGAGGTGCAAACCATACCGCTCTGATACCTCTGAGACCCGAAGTAGCATTTCCTGTAGTCCTTGTTCTGTGTGTGATATTAACACTGTGTCGTCTGCATAGCGGAGATTTGAAACTCTTCTGCCACCGATAAGTACTCCGTCACTTGGTGTAATAGCTTCACGCATGATGCATTCCGTGTAAAGATTGAAAAGGTGTGGGGATAGGATGCAACCTTGGCGGACGCCTTTGCCGTTCTCAAACCAGTCGGTTGTTCCACACGTTGTTCTGATACACGACTGCTGATTGTCATAGAGAGCTTTGATGAGTGCCACGAGATGTTGCGGAAAACCTACGTTCAGCAAAGAACGCCACATTATGTCATACCTTACGCAATCGAATGCTTTTGAGTAATCTATGAAGCATAGATACATTGTGTTGTTATTTTCCCGTGATTTTTCCATGAGCATTCTTAGGTTGAATAGATGGTCTCTTGTTCCACGCCCGGATCGAAAACCCGCCTGGACCTGCGACACCTCCATGTCTGCTTTTTGCTTCATCCTCTCCAAAATGATGATCAGCAGGACTTTACTAGCATGACATATGAGTGCTATCGTTCTATAGTTTTCACAAAGTAGTAGGTCACCTTTCTTGGGTATAGTGATATATACTGCCTGGCACCAGTCTCTAGGCCATTTTCCGGTCTTCCAGATGATATTGCATAGATGATGGATGATATCAACAGCGCTGTCTCCAGCGGCGATGAGTAACTCTATCGGAATGTCGTCGTTCCCTGGAGCTTTTTCGGTCTTGATTTTTTCCAGAGCTCTTTCTATTTCACTTCGTAGTGGCGGCGGTTCTTGTTCAAGCTCATCCCAGTCTATGTTGAGAGGTAGATCTGTCTGTTGATTGTCTTCATATAGTTGTCGTGTATACTCTAACCATCTATCTTTTATCTGAATACTGTTATAGTGGCACTATAAATCAATAAATATTATTATTATTATTATTATTATTATTATTATTATGAATGATGATGGTAAAGCTGAAGATACAGTACAGCAATTATAGGCCACAAATATCAACCAAAGTTCTCAGATGCGGTTTACGATCACTATTTATGGCAGCTACTATATTCAGCGAGGTTAAAACGCACTGGCATAACTCCGCGTAAACCGTCATTTGACAAAGAGTTTTAAAGTGCTGTATACTTTAGTTTACCAATAGCACAGTTTAAATTTACTTTGCTCACAATCTATGCTTGCGGTATGCTTTCCAGTGCACTCAGTCAAGTCGGGCATAGACATAGGTTGCTACAAGGCGACACTCCTCGATAAACAGATCCGCATCGATGCTGAGAACGCCGAAAGCGCGGTGAACGATTGCGTAGAGGCGTGTGACGATGACGGGTTTCCATTGGCCGCCGTCCAAAATCTTCTCTCTGGGCCATTCGTATGCCAGTGTAGTCGTGGAATAACCCAAGACGCCGTGACAGAGTCGCATTGCGACTCGTTCTGTGGAAGGCACAGATGTGGTTCCGATAAATTTGAAAGCTATTATTCAGCCAGTAAGATGATACATTTGCATGACTGATTCAATAATTGTATTTTTCCATGCATGTTAATTTGGAGCTCTCTTCTTACATAAGACGCCAAATAAAACTATTCACTGTAAATATTTCCCAATGCAATATCTCACGGGGAGACTCGGTGTTTCTTTCATTATTTCTATTCCCTTCGGATTGCCAACGGAATAATATCTTGATTTCTTTTTCACTATATATAATGGCTTTAAAATATCTTTTCGCATTAAAAGGATAAAATCGAGAAATAAATACCTATCGGCTTGTTTTTCAGAATGTGGAGAGGAATTTCATCTTGGTTCTTCCATTACGCCGTTCAATACAAACGCATCGACCGACTTGTACAACCGAACCGGATCTCGCATTACGTGGGTCACGTCGTTTTCTGCACCGAGTAACGCTCTGCCTTCAAGCCTCGGCGAGTCGCTCAATGTTAACCGCACCGCTTTGAGCCTCCAGGTCGATCTGAACACGCCTCGTCTAGTACGCCAACTCCAGTTCTCGGGTCACGCGCGGAAGCCTGTCGGTGTGACTCGGTTCGTCATGGCGGTAACAGTCGATGGATCCCTCTGGTCGTTTATCAAAGTACCCGGCACAAACACTCATCAGGTATACAATTTGCTGTATTCAAACGGAATATGTAACACTGACATTCCAAGTGTATGATTCGTAACTGCTTTATCTAAGCATCTTTGAAAAGTCGAGAATAAGACAACGAACAGAAATGTGAAATTTTGATTTTGGTGTCGATTTTGACGGAAATTTTGATTCCTGTTTTGGAAATAGAGTAAAGAATATTCGACTCTCTAAAAATCGGTGTGTTTTGGCAATGATAAAAAGTCTAATTCAACTATTGTATTAGCTTATTTATATCACAGTAACAAATCAAAAATTGTTATTACCATATTATTATAAAATTTGTTTAATAAGGGTGACCGTAAGTATCTAAAATTATCATTTACACGTCCGTAGCGTTCTGTTAACTGGAGTATTAAACTTGTTTTAACAATTGAAAAACAGGGAAATATTGAGTATTTTATTCCCTCTGTCTTCGATTTCGTTATGATATTCTTTTATGGTATAAACTATAAACAACATGTAAAATACTTTATTTGATTCACCGTCACTTTCATCAAGTGGAATTAACACAGTCACCTGTGACTATTTTAATCATTAGGTTTATTATAATTCAATTACTCGTCTACAAACTCCTACATGCGGTATGAAATCAATTATATTAGGTTCATCTGTGTTCCCTCGTGATGGGATCTACCTTATTCAAGAACATTTATGAATGGCTCTAATTCGGTTTTAGAAAATCCTTCTAAATCCAAACTGTTCTTAATGCGCAAATGTGTGTTATGCTAAGAAGGCGCTATCGTGACACGCCCTACATGGTAAGACAATATTTTCGTTGTAAAATTGCCCTATCGGAAAGATCGTTTTTAGAGTCGCAGTTGAACCTTGTCTTTTACAGGAATTTACTGGAAGCGGCGATGGCGTAGGTCTCAACAGCATCACCACATTCAATTTCCCACATCTTATCGCTGTAAAATCGGCGCGAGTGTACATCCTTGACTTCAAAACCTTCCCCGCCTTCCGTATCGACTTCATCGGATGCAATGACAATATCTAACGCTTAAAAACCACGACAGACATTGTGTATATCATATATATGCACGTTATTTACATCCCGGAGAGTGTTGACTGTGCATGAATGAGAGTCCAGTATCTTACTAGTTACATCTGGAGAGTTAACTGTACAATTTAATATGTCAAAAAGGCAATTTTCACCAGAACTGCTCACGCATTATGTTCACATAGATATTCAAACTAAGATTTTGTATTCAGCATTTGAAAGTTACTTCTCGTTTACATGGCCAACCGCGTGGGTTTTTTTAGAATACTAGCCATAAAGAGATTATCATCGTGGCATATATTACGCATGTACATATATATTAAATTATTATATTCATTTATGTAGTATTATCAATAAAATCGTTTATGCAGTTAAAATGTGTTCGTGACTTGATACTAAACAGCGAAGCTGTATTCCTTCCCCTGTTTTTCATTGTTGAGGCACGATTTGTGTAGATAGCATGTAATTCCTTTTCAGTCGACATGGAAAATGTGTAATAAGTACCAATGTTTGATAGAATGCGCATTAGAGCTACTAAATAAATTGAAAACCCACGCCGAGCAATATTAATGCGAGAAATTTCGGTAATATGTCCAAAACGGAAACCGCAACAGCCGAGGAAGACTACACGGTGTCGCTTTGACATAAAGGGCAGCTGGTACGACCTGACTCCGAATCGATGATACGTTATTAGAGGTATGCGGCTGCTAAGCTGTGTATGCCTTTCATAATTAGAAGTATGATTTTGAATTGGATGCCGGACGTAATAGAGAGCAAGTGCGAAAACTGCCACGCTGCAGTGGCGTCTATTGTTATAGGCATATGAGAAAGAGGACCTTCAATACTGTAATTTGAATTTATGTAATTGATTTACGTCTCGAGTGGGTAGTGGGGAGTTCGCGTTGAAATTATGAAAGGAACACGTGGATGTGTGGACATGGGTAATCAGGCCTTCGACTTATCACTGTAGCTCTGCAGCTGTAGCTATTTCATGGCAATAACTTTACTTTTCGACCAAAATGGACGTACAGTCTTGGTTCGGATAGTTGTGTTAAAGGGGAATAGGATAAGAGAGTCAATAATTTCTATAATTGTTTTTCACATGTCGCCCAGCTGATTTATTGATATTAAGCGATTTAATCACTTCAGAATATTCCTGTTGCTAATTTTTGTGATCGCCACATGAGACAGATTTATTCAGTAAGAGAACGTGTGTTTTGTGTGCGCACGCGCGTGCTCTTTCCTACTGACAATTTCTTCAAAATTATCTCCGTACATCTCTTATAAATAGAGGCATAATCATTACGTGATATCTGATTATTTTCTTCTATAGATGTGCGTAACAACTTTCAATCAGTATGCATGTTGATTCCAACAAAACGTGATTTAAAGTTTTTTCTATAAATATTTATGAAAATTACACATTTTAGAAATTAATGATTAGGATTTTTTTAATATTCACACATCATGAATTAGCAGCGTGCGACTGCTTTTATTGTCAATTATAGCCTGAATTTGCCTGGGCGTGGCACCCACGAAATGTGGTGGATCTTGTTCTGCGGTATTGATATAGAAGGGCATCGACAAATTTAACATCATGCATGACACATCTTGATGGGCAAAGATAGCAGCACGCACCGTGTCCCATGCATGTTCGAAGAGATTAAGATCGGGCGAGGAAGCTGGCCTGTATATTGTGTTGATTCCATATTGTACTCATTCGCGCTGATGGCACGGGGATAGGCGTTATCATCCGTATTATCAGCCAATGGTGTCGCAAACACACAGAGCACATTTTGTAGCGTGTTTTGCCTCCATAGAGAGCTATTTCACGCCTCGTCCCGATGCCATGTCAACACATGACAAGTCAGGTATCATATCAAACGTGTTGAATGACGGTAGCTTCATAATATTAATCCCGCTGCTTCCCCTCCAGCCCAATAAAAATCAGTAAAGTTGACACAGAATCTGGTCAAATCTTGTACGTACGGTAAATGTACCATATTTATAGCATATTATACATAAGCAATTTGAAGGAATTCTAGGAACTTCAGTGGCTATAACCGAGAAATGCCGGCGGTAACTTAAAATAATTGCCCATAAATTGTCTCAGTCAGTCTTTCCGATAAAAGAGTGAACACTCGAAAGACTGGATCAAAGTCATGTACGATAAATCCGAAGGTAAATTTAGTTACTGAATTGTAAATTAGTTGGAGGTGAATAAGTTAGTGAATTGTGAGTAAGTTGGAGGTGAATAAGTTAGTGAATTGTGAGTAAGTTGGAGGTGAATAAGTTAGTGAATTGTGAGTTAGTTGGAGGTGAATAAGTTAATGAATTGTGAGTTAGTTGGAGGTGAATAAGTTAATGAATTGTGAGTTAGTTGGAGGTGAATAAGTTAGTGAATTGTGAGTTAGTTGCAGGTGAATAAGTTAGCGAATTTTCAGACGTTTAGTCGGTTACTCAGACCGCCCGTAAGTAAAATAGTGGATTGTTCAGTTTGTTAATCCATTAGCTTCTCGATTAGTTGACCAGTCAAATGATAGGTTACACATTCAGTTAAGAAGTCAATCAGTTCATATGTCATCAGTTAGGCCATTCGTAAGTTGGCTAGTTGGTTAGTAAGTCAGCCTTCGGCCGATTAAATATACAGTTAGTCACTTAGCCGGTTAGTTGCGCCGTCGGTTAGCTACTGGGTTATTCAGTTAATCAATTGGTGAGTTAATCAGTCAGTGAGCAGTAAGTTAATCAGTCGGCAAAGCAGTCGACTATTTACTTAATAAATATTAGATTCAGTCTGCCAATAATTTTGTCAGCGAGTTTCAAACACGTTTGATTTTTCAAAATCGTAATTTTTCTCACTATATTGGACAGATGTTCCGAGAAATTACTTTAGTGATTGGTCCTCGGTTTATCAAACTGTTCCGATCATCAAGTCGCATTGTGTCTCGGCACGATAACACATGTATTGAAAATATCGGTGTCGACGCTTTGCAGTCATGGTGAGTAGTGAGAGCCGCGATTTTCCGTGCGAGATTTCCGTGGTTCAAATCTGACACTGGGAAGAATTTATCCCGAAATCGTCCCTCATTTCCTCCCACATATAAGGAAAAAGAATGGATTTATTGTATTTTTTAATATTACATTTTTTTAAGTCTAAACGATTCGTTAATGAATAATAATAACCGTTACTGACAAGTATGAAAGAGTTACCTTCTGTGTTAAATATCTTCCAAAGAGGAAAATGCTGAGATGAGAAGGTGAAATATATGTCCGAACCCTAAGAAAAATCTACCCTCATGATAAATACTATCCTAAAATGTTTAAACGTGGACAGCATGGATTAATTATCACGCAAACATATATATTTAGTGTATTATTGTCTGTGAATATTAGGTATTTGACTAATGAAATGCCAAACAACAGAGAATATATTCATCAAATTATCTTTCGCCCAACGTAACTATTTTTACCTTAATTTAAACAGCCTATAATTCTTGAGTTGTTCTCCGTGATGTTAATGGGGCAGCTAATGTGCCTTTTTCAATAGCTGGAGAGAAATTCACAGAAAAAAACCTATACATCTGATGGGATGGTTTTTTCGGTGCATTTCTCTCTAGCTATGTTGTTATAAAATGTTTAGATACCCTAAATAGGATTATTATCGTATTCAACCTTTATTTTTGAGATAGGCAGATCGGGCCATTTTCGCTGGTTAATTCACTATAAATCTGTATTTGGTATTGTAGGATGTAAGACCAAAGCTACAGGTTCGATAGAGTACGTTAGACGCTAACAATTAAACGCGAGAATCATACGATATCAGTAACAGTGTATATGGCGCTTCGAGCATCCGTTTGATTGCCGAAATGTTTGTTTTGGTAGTCTGTTATATTACGTTGTAGGCGTCATTTCTATTGAAAACACATCGACACACCATTGTCATGCTGAGCGGTTGTATTGTGGTGGCGATTTAAAATTCGGCCAAATCAGCGAGCACTACTGGGGAACAGCTGTGCCCGGACAATAAGATAAACTAGCTCTTGTCATTGGGTCATTTAATTGTTAATTTATGCTGTTTCTTAGTATAAATATGAGCCAACAACTAAATTTTATCAAAGAGCGTTCTTCGTTCATGACGAGAACATGGATGCTTATCAACGAATACTGGCCTTACTCGTGTGCTGCGGTACGTTTGCAACAATTATACTGTCGGCACCAACAATTCCTACCCGCGAGGCGGCCGTCGCAGCGGCCCCCGACACTACAGCAGCATCAGAGACCGATAATTCGCCAGCAAAACATGCAGAAACAACAGTCGCAACTGGTGGAAAATCGGTAACGGAAAGTGCGGAATCTCTAGCAGAAACTACAGAGAAAAGCAGTGGCCCGCAACCTTTGTCGGAAACAACAGTGTCCGCGGACGAAACCAGTCCGTCAGTAACGACAGCTCCGCCAGTAGCAGCAAACTCGCTTCAGAACGAAACAAATGATGCAGTTAGCCTCGCAGTCAACATTACCAACGACATAATCGATAGAGAAAAAAATTTCACTAATAGCGTAATTGACACGATAAGCAACATTGCCAATTACATCAACAGTGAGGTAAAGAATATTACTGATGAAATAGAGTCAGCTTTCAATAATTCATATTCGACCAACCAGGTGTTCAAGAACGACTCCAGTGAGATTAGCAGCGATTTCTCCCAATCAGTGAATCGTGGTCAGTTTAGCAGCCTGTTCTCTCAATCGGTGGATGTAGACAACTCGTTTATCGTCAATGGTATTTCGGGAGCAGTTGGAATACCAGGGGTGTCTAGCGCGACGTTTAAATCATCCGGAAACGTTGAAACAATTCTAAAGCAGCACATTGGTCGGCGTCGACGGGAAATCAATGAAGCTACGGCGATACCACACGAAACCGCAGAATCTGATATGGATGACACTACTACAGACATAACCGCTGTTCCCAAAGGAACGACAGAAGGCGATACCGCACCAACGGTAGAATCAGAAAGAAAATTTTTGATACCAAGAGCAACAACTGAGGCTGACACAGAAGCTCCAGGAGCTTCGTCTGACACAACAGTGCCGGCTGAAGAAATTACTAGTCAGTTACAGACGACGGCTCCGCTGTTAGCAGCAAACTCGCTGATAAACGAAACCAACGATGCAATCAATTCCGCAATCAACATTACCAATGACATAATCGACGCCGATAAAAATCTAACAAATAGCGCAATTAACACAATAAGGAACATTACCAAATATATCAATAGTGCGGTAAGGAATCTCACCGATGAAATCAAATCTCGCATCAACGACACAATTTCTCAGAGCCAGGCGCTTAAGAACGACTCCAGTGAGATTAGCAGCGATTTCTCCCAAGCAGTTGATATCAACAACTCGCAAGATCAGTTTATCAACATGTTCTCTCAATCGGTGGATGTAGATAACTCGTTTTTCAACAATGGTGTACCGGGAGCCGTTCAAACCCCAGGAGGATCTGGTGCAACTCTCACGTCATCTGGAAATGTAGCTACTATTTTTAAAAAGCACACTGGGCGACGTCGACGAGCAGTCAACGAACCTACTGCAGTACCAGACGTGACTCGACCCACCAAGACTGGTGTAACAACTGCAGAGGCAACTGCTATTCCTCAGAAAACTGAAGAAGTAGATATTACGACGGCTGCAAAATTGGACAGGGATAGTTCAACACCCGAAGAAGCCGCTGGAGCGCCAGCGTCAGCAAGCCGAATGGCAAATATGCATTTCAACAACGACTCGCAAACTGATGGCGTTTTTTCTTTAACACTGGAGGTCAACAATACAGAGAGCGACTTTGACAGCGTCTTCTCTGAATCACTAAAAGTCGACAACTCGAAGAATAAGTTTGACAGCGTCTTCTCTGAATCGCTAGAGGTTGACAATTCTCAGAGTAATTTCAACAGCATTTTTTCGCAAGAACTTGAACTCAACAATTCGCAGGGTCAGTTTAACAGTCACTTTTCTGAAAATCTAAAGATTGACAATACGCAGAATAATTTTGAGAGCCTTTTTTCACAAAACCTGATGTTAAACGACTCGCAGAATGAGTTTAGCAGCTACTTCTCGGAGAATCTGGCTGTTAACACCTCGCAGAGTGAAGGCGTCGCCTCCCAACCCCTCATCGGGTATTTCGACAATTGCGTTTTGACTCCTGATGATCCAAATTGTCAAAGTAAGTACTATTCTCTGCACCATTAGATATGCAACTACTTTATGACTGTTAAAATTGCATGCACGCGTATTTTATTCTAATTGTTTTTTTTGGGGGAGGGGGTCAGGAGCACATTTTGACCATTTTATCTCCCGCAGGAGACCAAAATGATTATATATAGGTCACTCAAATCAGTGAGTCTTAAGTCAGGTAAATTAGATCCAAAAATTTGACCTGTTTTCAGACCGAGATGGCGAATGGGGTCCGTGGAGTAGCTTCAGCGAGTGTTCGCCACTGTGTGACCAATTCAGACACCGGGCGTGCGACTCGCCAAAGCCTCTCGGTAACGGCACCATGTGTGAAGGCGAGTTTCTCGAAAAGCGCAGTTGTGACGTCGACGAATGCAAACCTACTCAACCACTCTCCGGTAAAATACGCACGAATATTCCGTCTTGATGCAGACATTAAGAACCTACCCATTAATAGATCTGTTTATCTGACGTCCCGATTAATATCTCTCTAGGACTCCTCTGAGTCACGAGCGCACTGCAACATTGACGCTTTAATTATGGGTATTATTTCCGCAGATGATCTAGGCTGTTACCACATCGCACACAAGTATTACCACAGCGGCGACGCGAACAACACCCAGGCACAGTGCGACCAGATATGTGCCGACGACGATAAATTATTTTCCGGTTTGTTTCTTTTTTCTAACAATGATTTTCGTTTAAAAAAAAAATGCGCAAAATATGGAAAAAAATAAGTTGGGATTTGGGCATCTGTTTGATTTTTGAAAGTTTATTAATTCCCCATGTTTAATAAATTATAAAATTAGGCGCTTCAAGATATAGAGTATAATTGTCACGAAAGCCATTTTTATGAGCAACTTATTACTACGGTAGGAATTATGTACATCGTAATAACAAGAAAAATCGGAAAATGGAGCCGGTGCTAAAATAATAATACAAAATAATGATACCAAAAAATCATAGTATGAAAAATATGAATTCAAAATTAGTGTATCTTTTTGATCAGATTTTTCGATCCGACCTAATAGTAGGTCTGAAAAAGGTATACGATTGTATTTCCTCATTCGTTTATAACAACGCACACCGATTTTGTGGCAGGTGTTCACGATGTGGAATGTTTCTGTTCCAACGTCGCCTCGGATGGAGACGATTTGCATAAGGCCAACGACACGCTGTGTACGAATCCTTGCCCTGGGGACAGTACCGAAACGTGTGGCGGTGAGGATATCGGAAAAAGTGTGTCCTCCTTCAAACGCACGGGTAGTTACAATATTCCATCTACACTAGAAATGCGCAATAGCCGCAATCTTTGGAAGGGAACTTATAAAAATAAATACACACTCATAAAATACATCGATAGTTGATTACCAGAAGATAAGGGAGGAAATAAATAACTAGTAATTAATAGGTGTCATTCCTAATGCCATATAGCCGCCAATTTGAGTTTCACTCGTTCGTGGATAATAACCGGAGTCTTGCTCGGCCACAGAAAATTTCAGAGCCAGTACAACTATTAATATTTTCATCCAGCTGCGATAGTCATATGACAATTCGATCATATGACCAAAAACAGTTTATAGACGAAAGTCAACGGGTTTTAAATCTCTATTAAGCGATATGTTGAGTAAGATGGGAAGATAACGTCATCTCTTTTGCAGGGTGTTGTCTGACTAGAGAGTGAACAGCGTTCAATATTCCTGAGAGCATATAAAAAATTTTCATGCTCACTGGCCTGAGCATTGACGTAAATTTATGTATTTTTGTATTTTTACAATGAAACGAGTAACTAGTGGCCAAACCACATATCTCATGAAAATACGCCAGCCCGTAGAAAAAATATCTGTACGAAACACTTAAATATTATACTGCTGCTGAATATAATGTTAGTATCTGGCTTTCATCGCCACAAAGGCGGTTCTAATTCACATACTGATATGGAAGAATGCGATGGATTTTACAAACGCACATGGTATGTTCTCACAGACACCAACTATGTTGGTTGCTACGAAGTGACGGACTACAGCAACGAACTTGCATTGAAGCTGCCCGATTCTGCAAACAAGAAATCCAATTACTGCGCCACCGCATGCTCCAATAGACGTTTCCGGTATAGCATGACAAACAAAACTCATTGCGCGTGCGTCAATAATCTGGGAACAGCTTCGAGGAAGACTACCGAATCCGTCTGCGACGATGGAGACAAAAGAGAGAAGTCGAATGATTCGTACGGCTTAAGTGACCTTTTTAGTGCTTTGCTCGATGGCGGTGCTAATGGCGTGAAACGTGTCAAGAGAACAGCCTTTGAGTGTGAGTAAAGCGATAATTGATAATAAAATATCAAAATTCGAACATTTTTACCAAAATATTTATTCTAAAAATAAATAATGCAGCTTTTCATAAGTGATGCAAAACATGGATAAACGTACAGAGAGCAAAATCGTTACACTGTTTTCCAATAGGTTAACAAATTGAGTCTCATCTGATACGCGAGCTTTTTCCATTGCCAAAAACGTTCTGGAACGCTCTCCCAGTCACACTGCGTTGGCAAATCTCCCTCTTGTCATTTAAATATATTCTTAAACTTATCTTTTCAACATAATACTTATACTTGTATAATACTAATTTTTATTTTTTTTTTAATATTATATCCTATTATTATATTATTATATTGACATTTTTATTTCTTCCTTTTGAATACAGTAATTTCACTTCACAAACACAAGTTCTTCTGCACACATTTCTAGTTATTGTAACTATATTTGTGCCAATGATAACCTAGTAATAAGTTGTAAAGGACCGTTGAGAAATCTTTGGTGATCTGATTACGGCGCTAGACATCTCTCACATTTCATTACAGAATAAATAACATTTTTTTCTACAGAAAGCAACCGTAACAAAAATTTAGCTATCGATAACGTTCACTAAAGACCTAGCTGATTTGCTCGTATCGCATTTTTTATTTTTTAAGGTCTTCACAACTACTTAAGCATTTTCTACTAAAGAAAATCACAATCTTCGCTTCGCGTGCTTTTTTCAGTGCACTCAGTCAAGTCGGGCATAGACCTAGGTTGCTACAAGGCGACACTCCTCGATAAACAGATCCGCATCGATGCTGAGAACGCCGAAAGCGCGGTGGACGATTGTGTAGAGGCGTGTGACGATCACGGGTTTCCATTGGCCGCTGTCCAAAATCTTCTCTCTGGGCCGTTCGTCTGTCAGTGTGGTCGCGGAATAACTCAAGACTCCGCGCAGGCGTCGCACTGCGATTCATTCTGCGGAAGGCACAGATGTGGTTCCGAGGAATTTGAAAGCTATTTCTCAGCGAGTAAGATGATAGAATATGACGTGATCATTCATCCTCTCGTGTATATAAATTTGTAGGTTTCTTCGTAACTGCCACACTATGTTTAAGATGTTTCTTTCATTATTCCCAGACATATTAGATTGTCATCAGAATATCTTTAAAGTAGTTTTCTAGAGATGATATAATCGAGAGTTAATCACATTCGGCCTGATTGTCAGAATGCGGAGAGGAATTCCGACTGGGTTCTTTCACCACGCCGTTCAGCACGAACGCATCGACCGACTTGTACAACCGAACCGGATCTCGCATTACGTGGGTCACGTCGTTTTCTGCACCCAGTAACGCTCTGCCTTCGAGCATCGGCGAGTCGCTCGATGTCAACCGCACCGCGTTGAGCCTCCAGGTCGATCTGAACACGCCTCGTCTAGTACGCCAACTCCAGTTCTCGGGTCACGCGCGGGAGCCTGTGGGTGTGACTAGTTTCGTCATGTCGGTGACAGTCGATGGGTCCAACTGGTCGTTTTTTAAAGTTCCAGGCACAAACACTCATCAGGTATACCCAAAATCTGAAGCAGTCCTTGAGTAACAACAAATACCTTTTTAGAATACAAACAACGTTTTTATGCTTAAGTAACGCTGACGTGCACGTTAAAAAAATAATATGTAAAAATGTATTGTCCTATTAGATTTGACAGCAGCGTTTTTTGGCAAGTATTTCTGTTGACGTACTATGTTTGAGAATTTATATCACTCTTATGTCAGTTGTGAAAGAATCTCAACCCTCAGACATCGTTCACCATACGTCGAATTGGACACAATTGGGCGGTTTTAAACATTAAATTATTTTTAGTATTATTGTCTTTTTACCGAATTCGCAATGTGTTAATATTTACATTTATAAAAAAACTACCTATATATCGTTTATTGAGTCACACGAGAAACGGTCATTTGTCTTTACAGGAATTTACCGAAAGCAGCCATGTCGTTGGTCGCAACCACATCACAATTTTCGATTTCCCACATCTGATCGCTGTTAAATCTGCTCGAGTATACGTTCTTGAGTTCAAAGACTTCCCCGCCTTCCGTATCGATTTTATCGGATGCAACGCGTCGATTTAAGCTTTTAAGAACACCTGAAATAATACTTTATTTTCGTTGTTTTTCTATTTTTCTTAGTTTATGCAGTATAAACGAGAGTTTTATGCCATATATGTACGAAAAATGAAGTGTAACGCTTCATAAAACCAATTGAATTTATTTATCAACCAAGTTTTGCGTCAGCTTGAATATGCCTTAAATCGTATAAGCCTGAAGGAACATATTACATACGCGAAAGCTTGTTTTGAATCAATTCAATCAGCCCAAATAAGGCGTTACCCTTCGTTTCTTATTATATAAGACTTATCCGTCTACTAAAACTGACTGTTCATATATTTGTATTCAGTTGTCCCTTAGTGTACAATACCTACAGGAAAGTTTCATACATTTTGCTGAGAAATTTAATTACCCATCTGAATAAGATTTCTTTCAATGGAAACAAACTTTCATGCTGCAAGCATCGCTAAACCAATTGTATTATTTAATCATTATTTTCACAAAGAAATCGCATTAATTTGCCCTATTAAGCTATAGTCTCCAAAAAATGACGGATTTTATAGAATATTTTCGAAATCAATAAAGTTATTTTTGTGATATTTTTGTATTTGTGAGTGCATTTCACCATCAACTGATTACAAGGCCTATTTTTGTCGAGCAATGTTGGGTATGCATGGCAAGTTTATTTCATCAATGCATAATCATTGATTTGAAACAGAGCCTAAATACTAGCCTTCCTGTCTGTATCATTCTCATTACAATAACATTTATTTAAATCAATTTTAGTGAGTATTTGGCACATGTTGGAGTGCTGTAAATTGCCGGCGAATATTGTTGTATGTTACGCTCGATGACAGGAACAGATCTCCATTACCCCACCTGTAACTAGTCAAATTACTAGCATTTTGTGACAGTTCACAAAAGAAACCATGGGCGCTTTTCGGGGAGAAAGTGCCTTAAACCCATGTCGTGACAGTCTTGCAGAGTGGTTATGGAGTCTTGTCCGCCTGATATAACTCTGTTTCTGATGCTATCTATATGGTCTGAATGGCGTAAACCTTCCTCCCATATCGTCATTATTTCATTGTACATATTATCACCTATCGCGTATTGCACATACCATGGGTCAGGCTGTCCCTCATCAGCCAAGTAATCACTAACTAACTACATAACCATAATGTAGACAAAATCGCAAATGTCTTGGAGTCGTAGCAGACACGGTTCTACTTAAATTCCATGTTTCCATCGTCAGTTTAACCACATCAAGTGAGTTTCTTCTATCATCTGTCATTGGTGGTAAAGTTCAAGAGTAAAACGTAAACGCGCATACACAATTTACGTCTGTAATCTCAGTAGTATCTTTCAGACATTTCCCTCTTTGTACAAATATGCAGAAATAACACACATAGCCAAAACACCGTCATCTTCTATTACCGATCTGTCATGATTTGGGCCAGTACCACGCTCGTTTATCCAGGTAAACTTCTCAAACAAGCCGCAGCCTCCCAACTCAGTAAATACTTCACACAGAGCAACGTAGTCCCAGAACAACCAATCAGCATTTCATACTAATAATATCCCAGGTGATTTAAGTATATTTGTAGCATGTTGTTGTAACAAGTTCATGATTCTATTTTTTAAAAAACTACATATTTGAATTTACAAATGCTAAAACACTTCATGACTCAAAGAATTTAGTCACAAACGACTTTTCTTCCATAAACAAAAGATATTACGTGACAAAAGACATTACATGACAAAAGATATTACATGACAAAAGATATTACATGATAAACGATATTACGTGACCAACGATATGACGTGACAAACGATATTACGTGACAAACGATATTACGTGACAACGATATTACGTGACAAACGATATTACGTGACGAAAGATATTACGTGACAAAAGACGTGACAAAAGACATTACGTATACGCGAAAATTAGTTTATGAAAAAAATTGTCACCCCTGCATTTTTTTCTTCCTCTACAAGTTTGATACGACTATTTATCATGAACAATTGAAAATTTTCTAATTATTTGGAAGTCGTTTTATCCACGACCACGCGTATATATTTGAACGTGGGTAACGGAAATAATCACAAACTGTGATGACAAAAATGTGTGCGTATCTTTTAGTACGAGTAAGTAAGTACTGTTTAGTAAGTGTTTGTTTAGTTGTCACGTATATTTTTATAGAAATCATTCTTGTTAAAATAACGCGGACGGACCATTTCAACCCTCATCTGTTGTATTATGACGGTGATTCACAATGCTGCAAATCACGCGATTGTGACGCTAAAAAAGTTTATCCGAGACACGATCGATTCGGTTACGTCATTGGTTAGTTAACTGGCTGATGCATATTACGTAGTAGTATAAATAGTACAAGTGGCAGAATTCCGACAGAGCGTTACTCGTTTAAAAAATAAACATGACGCCTTGTCGAAAAGTATCAGTTTTTCTCGCGTGTAGTGGAATGTTTGCGATTATACTTGCGGCCCCGATTATTCCCAGCCCCGGAACGGACACGACGGATGTACCCCCGGAGACGGAAGAAACACACTTGGTTAAACTTTCTTCGGAATTAGAAGGAGAAGGTGGAGCGCCTATAGCAATACCGCCAACAGTGCGAGCGCAAGAATTGGAGCTAACAACTGCTTCAGAAACAGTAACGGAAGCCGTAGCCCCATTGACAACTGCAGCAGCCTTAGCACATACGTCAAAAACGATGCTTCTTTCTGAAGACACTAATCTTGTGCCAGTGACGAGAGCTATTGATATAGAAGATGCCGTACACGAATCAGGCGCGACGGAGGTTCCAGGTGTAACAACTGCTGTGGAAACGGCCGCGCCAGTAGCAACGACGGCAACACCCCTGGAACTGCCGTCTGAAATAACAGGGGAAGAAACTACCGTTTTGCCACTCACGATAGCTCCAGAATTAGCCTCAAACGCTCTGCGAAACGAAACCAGTGCCATAATTAACGCCGAAAGCAACATCACCAAGAACATAATTAGCGCAGAAAGCAATATCACTAACAGCATAATTAGCACCGTCAGCAATATTACTAATAAAATCATTAGCCCCGCGAGCAACCTTACCAACAAATTAGAATCGCGTATTAATATAGGCGCAGTCAGCGAAACAACAACAACGGCTGTACAAACAACGAAGACGTCAAGTGTGGCAAGTATTACGGAAACAATAAAAGCCGCCAGGCCATTGGCCACAACAGCTGCACCCCTGGAACTACCGTCGGAAACAATATTGGAGGAAACTACTAATCTGCCAGCTACGATAGCTACGCAGTTATCGGCAAACACGCTTCAGAACGAAACCAGCAACATAATTAGTATCGAGAACATTACCAATAACATAATTAAGACAGAATACAATGTCACTAACAGAATAATTAACACCCTGAGCAATATCACCTATAATATTACCACCGCCGTGAGAAACCTTACCAACGAATTTGAATCAAGTATCACTACGGAAGGTGGGGCACTCGAAGCAACCACGACGGCAGTACCAACGACAACTGCGCCCCTGGAACTGCCATCGGAAACTTCAGGCGGGAAAACGACTAGTTTGCCAGTTACGAAAGCTTCACTGTTAAACGCGCTTCTCAACGAAACCAATAGAATAATTAAGGCCGAAAACAACATTAGCAATAACGTAATCAACTCTATAAATAACGTCACCAATAATGTAATTAGCGCAGAAAGGAATTTTACTAATCACAAGATTAGCACTATAAGCTATACCACCAATAACATCAGCAGCGCCGTGAGCACCCTTAGCAACGAATTGGAATTGGGTGAAGCAAACACGACGGCAGTACCAACGACGAATCTTTCGGGTAAAACAACTACTACGCAAACAACAGAAGCTGCTGTGCCAATAACAACAACAAAGTCACACCCGCAACAGACATCAAAAACAACAGAGGAAGAAACTACCATTTTGCCAGTTACGAAAACTCCAGTCTTTGACTTAAAGGCGCTTCAAAACAAAACCAATAAAATAATTCGCGCTGAAACCAACATTACCAAGAGCATAATTAACTCCATAAATAATGCCACCAATGATATAATTAGCGCCGAAAGGAACTTTAGTAATAGCATAATTAGCACCATAAATAACATTACCAATAACATCGTTAAGAATGTGAACAATTTTACATACGATTTCAAATCGAGTATCAACAATTCAGTTTCGGAGAAGCAGGAGGTCAACGGCGTCTCAAGTCAGTTTAGTAGCGTCTTCGCTCAATCACTGGCACTAAATAACTCGCAAAATCAGTTTAGCGGTCTTTTCTCCCAATCGTTGCATGTAGGTAAGACGCCTAAATTCTTCAATCGGAGAAGAGGCATTCGGGGAGCAGCTCGACCGAAAGAAGGATCTCGCTTTTGGCAGGGCCGAAATATGGCATCAAATTCTATGCCAGAAGTCCATCGAAATCGACGGGTAGTCTATGTGCCTAGTCACGAAACTGAAATATCCGACACGCATGACAAAGCCGATGAATCGATCGAGATTGTAGAAGCAACTGCTGCTCCCCAGGGAACGTCAGAAGTAAATGCCGCAAAAGATGTAGCAGATGCGGTACACGAAGTAACCACGGCAAGAGTGCCAACGACGGAGGCATCAGATTTTTTAGCAACTGATGCGGAAGCAATAGAAGGCGCCGCACCATTAGCAACGACAGCGGGATCCCTGGAACTCCCATCAGAAACAACAGGCGATGGAACTACCATTCTGCCAGTCACGATAGCTCAACTGCATGACTCAAACGCGCATTCAAACGAAACCAGTAACATAAATAGCGCCAAAAGCAACATAACCGATAAGATAATTAGCGCTGAGAAGAACATAACCAATGGCGTAATTAACGTCATAAGCAACATTACCAATAAGGTAATTGGCGTCGAAAGCAACCTTACCAATAACGTAATTAGCACCATAAGCAACATAACCAGTAACATCCTTAGCACCGCAAACAATCTTACCAATCAATTCAAAGCGAGCATCAACATCTCAATTTCAGATAGCCAGAAAGTCAACAACTTCTCGAGTAAGTTTAGAAGCTCTGGATCTCTGCAAGTAAATAGCTCGCAAGGTCAGATTAGCGAGAATTTCTTTCAAAGGCTGGTGGCGGTTGATGAGTCACCTAAAGTGGCTTCAATCGGGGCGGGCACGTTGGGAGCAGCTCGATTCAGACGAGCACTGGCCTACTCACAAAGCCGAAAGATAGCATCAATTTTATTCAATCACCTCAAGCGGAATCGACGAACCGCCGGCGTACCTAGATCGACACAAATCGGAACTGGAATATCCAAAACGCATGACACAACCGAAGAATCGGCCGACGCTACAGAAGCAAATCCTGCTCACCAGGAAACGACAAGGGCAAATGCCGCACTAACTGCAGAATCCGATACTGGGGGTGCGTTACGCAAAGCGACCACGACGGCAGTTCCAACAACGGAGACCTCAGGTGTAACTAATGCTACTAAAACAATCGAAGTCGCCGTGCCAGTAGCAACGACAGCGGCACCGCTGGACCTCCCATCGGAAATAGCGGGCGAGGAAACTACAATCCTGCCAGTCACAATAGCTCCACTGCAAGACTCAAACGCGGTTTTGAACCAAACTAGTGACATTATTAAAGCCGAAGGCAACATTACCAATCACATAATTAGCGCTGAGACGAACATAACCAATGGCGTAATTAACGTCATAAGTAACGTCACCAATAATGTAGTTAGCGCCGAGAGCAACCTTACTAATAAAGTAATTAGCACCATTAGCAACATAACCAATAACGTCGTTAGCACCGCAAACAACCGTACCAATCAATTCGTAACGAGTATCGACAACTCAATTTCGGAGAGCCAGAAGGTCAACAGCGTCTCGAGTAAGGTTAAGAGCTCTCTGTCTGAATCACTGAGAGTAGATAGCTCGCAAGGTCTGATAAGCGGCATCTTCTCCCAAACGCTGCAGGTTGATAAGTCGCCTAAAGCCACCCACTCCGAAGCGGGAATACCGGAAGTAGCTCGATCTAAGCGAGCATCGGGTTTTTTGCAGAGGGGGAATGAGGAATCAATTTTTAACAATCAGGCCGAACGAAATCGACGAGCAGCCGACGTAAATATGACGACACCAAACGGAACTAAAACATCTGACACAAATGAGACAAAAGACGAATCGATTGAGGATTTAGATTTAACTGGTTTTACCATGGAAACGGCAATATATGCAGAGACGGAAACTGCGGCACCAGAATTGACTACAGAAGAACTCTCCACAACGGCGGTTGGAATAACAACAGCATCCTTGAGAACAGAAGTACCATCATCTGAGAAAACAACCAAGGAAACAACCATTCTGCGAATCACAACAACTCCGCCCTCCGCAGTAAACCGGATACGAAACCAAACCAATGATTTAATTAAGGCAGAGAGCAACCTCACTAACAGTATAATTAACGCTGGAAACAACATCACCAATGGCATAATTAGTGCCGAAAATAATTTAACTAATAGCATTGTTAGCGCGATTAGCAACATCACAAATAAAATCAAAATGAGCATAAATACCTCAATTTCAGATTTCCTGCAGTTCACAAACGACTCGCAGAGTCAAATCGGAAGCGTTTTCTCTCAGACACTGAATGTCAACAGTTCGTTAAAGAGCCCCCTCTTTCAATCACCAAAGGACGACAACTCGCAGAGTCGATTTAATAGCCTCTTTTCTCAATCACAAAAGGCTAACAGCTCACAGAATCAGTTTAACGGTCTCTTTTCTCAATCACTGAAAGTCGACAATTCGCAGAGTCAATTTAATAGCCTTTTTTCTCAATCACAAAAGGCTAACAGCTCACAGAATCAGTTTAACGGTCTCTTCTCCCAATCACTGAAAAACAAAAACGCACCAAGTCAGTTTAGTAGCCTTTTTTCAAAAATACAGAAGACTAACAACTCACAAGATAGATATAACGGTCTTTTCTCTCAATCACTAGGGATCGGCAACTCGCGGAGTCAGTTTGGGAGTCTCTTTTCTCAAAATCTAAAGGCTAACGGTTCACAGAGTCAGTTAAGCCGTCTATTCTCTGAATCGTTGAACGTAGACACGTCGCAGGGTCAATTTGGCAGTTTTTTCTCCCAAAATCTTAAACTCAACGATTCCCAAAGTAAGTTCAGTAGCCTCTTCTCTCAAGCTCTCAAGGAATTCCAAAGTCAGCGTGCTAACCCAATTTCTCAAGGTCTCGCCGGAGATGTGGGTAACTGTGTTTCCACTCCTGAGAACCCCGATTGTCAAAGTAAGACAACCAACCCATTGCTTACATCAAATTTTTACTTGACACGTCTATTTGTATCTATTTTTTTCTAAATCAAGAATAAATGCGTACATAATAGATTTCTATGAGCATAATGATGGCAGTAGCAAATCTCCAATGTCAATTAAATATGCTATAATTTAGCATATAAAAATATGTTTTTACCAATACGATGCCTGATGCCTGTCACGATGTCAGATTGATTCCTACATATTGCTAGACCGAGATGGCGAGTGGGGTCCGTGGACCAGCTTCAGCGAATGTTCGCCACTGTGTGAGCAATCGAGACACCGGGCGTGCGACTCACCGAAGCCTCTCGGAAACGGTATAATGTGCCACGGCGAGTTTCTCGAGAAACGCAGTTGTGACGTCGACAAATGCAGACCGGCACCGCCACTCTCCGGTAAGATAATGTTTATTTTATACTTATTACTAACGGATATATATGTTGATTAATCTGGAGTATGTTGTAACAGATTTTTGAATAAATCGTGGTGCTAAAAAGCCATTTAAATAATTTTCAAGCCTTCTATGGTCGGTTACAGACATGTTTCGGAGCCAGTAAAAACTGAAGATGTGCAGCAAATCCTGTGTTTGATTGAATAGTTCGTGTATTTGTTCACATTCCGTCCTAACTTAAATAATATATTGCTATTGCTATGTTATTCTTGCAATATATAACTTTTTCCTAGTGGCTGTACTTGTAAAACGAATGCATAACGCAAATTATGGATGGTGATATATATCAAACCATTTTTCTCACACAGTTACCAGTGACCACTATTGTTTGCGCAGATGATATGGGCTGTTACCGCATCGGGCATAAGTATTACCACAGCAGCGACGGTAACAACACCCGTACACAATGTAGCCATGAATGTGACCAGAACGACAAATTATACTCCGGTTGGTTTATTGAGCAACAAACACTGCGAACAATACGACTTAGCGACAAAGAGCACTATTACTTAACTACGTGGCTGTTGCGTCATCCATATATTAAAATACCACGCTTTCGTTATCAATGACATAATCGAGTTTCAATAAAAGTAACGCCAGAGTAACAGACCAGAGAGCATGAATAAAATACAGTAAAAACCAAACACGTTTCTGCTTTTACCTAGATCAACATAAGCGTCTCATAAAATTCGTTAATTTTCCAATGTTCATATAATATTTAAATATACAAATAAAAAAATCAAAATTACTTCACTTTCATACAATTATAATAAAAATTGAGTGAAATAAATTTTCCGCATTACACATTAATACTATCAGGGTCATATAAGTAGCACATCTATAATGTGCGGGTGTTTTACTCGTGTGACAGGTGTTCACGGTGTTAAATGTTTCTGTTCGAACGTCGCCGTCGATGGGAACGACTTATACAAGGTAAATGACACCCTCTGTACTAGTCCTTGCCCGGGGAACAGCAGCGAGACATGTGGTGGTGAGGATGGCGAGGATAGCGTGTCGTCCTTCGAGCGCACAGGTGGAGTAACTGCTGCATCTACATAACAATGCGCCATCTTGGCGGAGCATATTTATCAGCCGAAATACATACAAACAACAAACACCGCTTTTTGGTAGAAAATGATAATCAAATTAAAGTGTACTCATTAGCTGAACATTCAAACACACTTTACTTTAGAAGATTACTGTTAAACACACATAGAAGATTATTATTAAGATAGGCAGAGTATATAACGTTAGAGGTAACTTTCATTAAATTAAGCATCTCGGAGTGATTTATATTGATATATTTTATCCAATATTATGTAAATTGGTAGCTTACATCCTCTGCTATAATGGATGTCGTAATAGGGTTACAGATATAAAAAGGATTGTTATGTGTTTGTAACAACAGATCTTATGTGTCATTTTTTCCTCTGCAGACACCAACTATGTCGGTTGTTACGAAGTTACCGACTACACCAGAGAATTTGCATCACAGCTACCTGACTCAATTAAAGACAAATCTCACCATTGCGCCATCGCGTGCTCCGGTAGACGCTTCCGGTATAGCATGGCGAACAAAACTCACTGCGTGTGCGTCAACAATCTGTATGCGGCTGCAAAGAAGACGGCAGAATCCGACTGCGATGAGGAAGACAAGAACAATACGAAGTCCAATGATTCCACAAGTATGAAGGATCGCTCAGGTCTATTGGCCGGTGGTGGTGCCAACGGCGCGAAACGCGTCAAGAGAACGAACTTCGAACGTGAGCAAAGAAATTACATATATGACCGAAGTAACAAAGGCAACAAATTCACATTAATAATATTTTAGGAAATGTGTATATGTAGTGAGGCGCTTACATTGAAAATTAGTGGGTGGGAAAAAATATAACGCTTTTGGAACATTGCTACTGAAGCAAATTTAATCGCATCTCCAGGGAGACAAGTGTGTGACGTTTTGGCCTGACGACGTAAACCGGGGCTATTGATTATCTAGTTTAATTGTCAGGAGAATCTAGTTCAGCTTGTATTTAATAAAATATATTCCTCTGTAACTATTGATAAACTACCCACTATTGATTGCTACCTATTTACAAAAAATATCATGGTCATTTGCCTTTTGTGTGCGTTTCAGTACACTCCGCCACATCCGGTACAGATCTGGGTTGCTACAAGGCGACGCACTTGCATAAACAGATTCTCATAGATACCAAGAATTCCGAACGTGTAGTGAACAACTGCGTTAGGGCGTGCGAAGATCGTGGTTTTCCGTTGGCCGCCGTCCAAGGTCCGCAGCCTGGAAAGTTCGTCTGCCAATGTGACCGCGGAATAACTCACGACGCAGAGAATGCGTCGCACTGCGATTCGTTCTGTGGAAAACACAGATGTGGTTCCGACAATTTCGAGAGCTACTTTTCAGCCAGTATGATCTTAAAGTATATATCCTTCATAAATTATTATGTATTATTTGCATATTTGTACACTTTACTTTTTGCAAGATAAAGCAACAAAATGACAAGCTAAAAATATGGACTCAAATTTTATGAAATATTCAGTACATGCTGTCATATCCGAAACGGATATATATATATATAATGTATTTAATTAAAGTGTGCTATTGACACTGTCAACCACACTTTATATGAATAAGAGAAATGAATGTGCACTGTTACTGGACAGTAAAATACAGCAGTAAAAACGAGAAACGTTAGTGCTGTTACCTAGAGTAAACTAGAGTCAATCAATATCTAGGCGTCCAATTGTCTCAAATTTACAGTGTGTTAGACAACAATGCTATTAGTGCACTTTAAATCAAATATATTTCATCACTAAAATATTCTCTCAATTACATTATTTTTGGGGAGAGTGAATAATATCATATTTGGATGGCTTTATGTTCAGAGTGCGGAGAAGCATTCCGGCTTGGTTCTTCCATCATGCCGTTCAACACAAACGCTTCAAACGACTTGTATAACAGAACCGGTTCCAAGATTACGTGGGTCACATCATTTTATGCACCGAGAAAAGCACTCCCCTCGAGCCTTGGCGATCCACTCGATGTCAACCGCACCGCGTTGAGCTTCCAAGTCGACCTGAACACGCCTCGTCTAGTACGCCAACTCCAGTTCTCGGGTCACCCGCGGAAGCCTGTGGGTGTAACTAGATTCGCTATGACGGTGACGGTGGATGGCTCCGTCTGGTCGTTTGTGAAAGTTCCTGGCACAAACTCTTTTCAGGTACTCCATATCTAACGATATTTCCAATCCTACAAAAAGATTTTAATAAACAAACTGATATCAGCGTTATACAAAATATTTTTACATTACATAACAATCAAAAGATTCTACGGTTACGCTGGGGCAGACTTTAAATAATTATTTAATGTGAATTACACTGGAAATAATAAAACTGAATGCGTGCGTGTGAAGACGTAAGCTTTCATCACGCCGTTATGATGCATTTTTATTTTGTGATTCAACGACACATTACTTATTACCCCAAAATGTGTACGGGGATTTTTGTAACTAACGCCTGCCGAATGAATGCGGTAAACGCCGGGCGTTTCACAAATCACTGTCAGGTTCACGTAGTAAAATTATGAAGTTCACTTTATCAGAATTCTAATATGCATCAATCTGTTTAGGATCGTCTAATAGCGCAACCAATGAGGGGTAGATGCAGAACCAATGAGAGGTGGATGCAGATTATATGCAAATTTTATCACACCTTTAAAAGATTCGTAATTAATCATTTCAGGTCCGCACAAAGGTGGAAAGTATTCATTTTTACTGTAAACTAATTATCGCCATGAATAATTTAGAGATGAAATCAATCATCTTGAACCCATGCTCACACGGGATTTTACGTCCTTTTTCCCGAAAACGTAACCGATTCCTGACTTGAACAGGGATAGAGCTAAGGTCTTCTGGAATACAATTTTAACAATCTTACCACTACGCCACCTGCCTACTAAAATTTTAAATAAGAGTTTTAATGTGTTCAAGATAATTGTAGCAGATATTTCAACTTTACGATGACTGTATTGAGCCCAACTATTCTTTACTTCTAAAACATTTTCGGGTGTCTAATAGAGGGAGTGGTGTTGTGTTTTAGTGTATAGTGTAAATATTCACATCCATCTACCGATATTGCTTATTGGTCGAACTGGACACTGTCTCTTGCGTTTACAGATATTTTCGGAAAGCAGCGATATCGTTGGTCGCAACCACATCACAAAATTTGACTTCACGCATCTGATCGCTGTGAAATCGGCGCGAGTATACGTCCTTGACTTTAAAACCTTTCCCGCCTTCCGCATCGATTTTATCGGATGTAATGCGGATATCTAACGTTTTGAGGACGTGATATTTTTTTGTTTTGTTTCACGTATGCAGAGATAGCTGCGATGTTATTTACGAACTGATTGCGATTTATATATCGTAAGCTATTGTATACAAGTAAACAGTAAATATATGGACGATTCTTACAAGAATTGTACGAGGGTCACTTGAAAAATTCAAAAACCGATCTAGATGCCCTTTAAGATTGCAATTATTTGTAGTCTATTCTTCGACGTAGTCTCCTCTGGGGGACACCCATTGACTTCATCGATGTTGGAGAGCGTGGATACCCAAACTGGAGCAGCCTTTGTCTTGCTCGTGTAAGATCGGCCTACATCATCATCTGTTCGATATTTTTCCAGCGATCTGTCTTTTGAGGTTTGGGAACAGATAATGGTCTGAAAGAGCCTAATCGGGTGAATACGGGGGGAGTGATTCGAAGCCACACTTTTCCGGGGCGGCGATAGCAACAACCGACTTGTGGGCGGGGAATTTCCATGTGGATACAAGACCCCTTTTGACAATTTTCCACGGCGTTTTGGCGTAATAGCCTCGCGCACCTTACTCAAGAGAAGAGGTGTTTTTTCACAGCAATGACGCGTTTGGTGTCAGCCTCAAAGGGGTTGACCCAACACTCAGCCTGAATGACAAAAGATGCCATAAAAGTGGATGGATCTACCTAAAAGCCCTCCAAGTTGGCCGGCGACATGACCAGTCCGGTGTGCTTTTGGTCAGGTGTGAGTCTTGAAACCCTTCGAGCAGAAACCGTTGACATCTCCAGTTTTGCATGCAGAATGCTATGAACTCGCTCCTCGGATATGATCACTTCAGTAGCTATCTGAATGAGAGTATGTCGTCTGTCACCCATCACGACCCTCAGCACGTGCTCGATGTTCGCTCGTTTGAGGTTGATGCCTTCAGGCCTCCGCTCATCTTCAAGACCTTCCCTGCATCGATTAAACTCGGCTACCCAGTTTTATACTGTGGATTATGCAGGGGCATCATACCCCAGTGTAGCTACCATATCAGCATGAATATATTTCTTATATGCATTCAAATACTTGATAACACCGCTGTGCCGATTTTTGTCTTGAAGTGGCAGTTAAATAAAAGTTTGTCAAAAGTATACCACTGTTAATGCAAAGGATTGAGCTTATCATGTGATAAGTTTTATTGTTATACCTTGGGGCCTCCATGGTCGGGCTATCAACTTTTTAAGTGACCCCTTACATACTATACTTTATTAAACATTGTCGGCACGAACTTTTTCACGGGAATTTATCGGCTACATCTATAACTTTGTAGTTAATATAATATGATCCAACGTCTGTCTGCATCATTGCTATAATAATTGGACGATTCTCCTGGGTTCGCATAACTTCAGTAACTATGACATGATTTTTGATAACTACACGCACTTTTAGTCACGACGAACATAAAATTACGTCACTGCAGTAGTACAGGTTATAGTGAATCGTAAAAAAAATAATCAATTGAGGAAATTTATCCTTCGAGTTATTTATCCATCGAGTGATTTATCATTTAATGATTCGTTGATCCTCTGAGCGATATCTTATTCAACGAGTCATTTATCAACTGAATAAGACATTTACACTTTGAGTCAATTTCCGTCAACGGGACGCAATCATCTTCAGTTTTAAATGAGACTCTCATATTTCACCAGCATCAGGTGGTTTATAAGACGTACAGCTAGCGGCGATTCATGCTTCGCGGCGACAGCGTTTATACAATTATATGCTTGTTATGCCACACGAGAACGTATTCGGTCGTCACTGACCGAGCTTCCATGCGCCCCGCCTCTTAAATGCACTTCCACTAGACATTCGGCAACGAGTACTCGTAGACAATTTAGAAATAAACTCAAAACATACTGATTCAACATTACTTAAGACAAATAAACTAAAATAAGCTCTCCAATTCAAATCTCCAAGTTTGAGAGGTTATCAACAAATATATCTACTTCCGTATGCTCTATACATCTTGATGACGAACTGCTTGAGGATGTCGGCCTTTTATCTATTTTTAGACTTTATTGTACTAATTTATTATCTTCAGTCGCCAACCACATCTTTTTCCAATTATTTTCGCTCTAACATTATTACTGTATTGCATAAATATCATTACATGAATTTTTTACTGTATCTAGATTGTAGATTTAACAATACAAAATATTCAAAAATAACTATTAGACTCTCAGTACAATAAAGAATGCACTTTTAATATCATAATATAGTTTATAGCCAGTGCCACTTACTCGGAGAGACAACAACTACATTGATGAACTCAACATAATAATTACGACATAATAGACTAATTAAACAGAAATCGATGTGATAGAATACGTCAATTATTAACAGTAAATCTATTTCTACAAAGAATATAAATGACCTAAACTTCAAATAGGTTCAAACCTATTTGAAGATCAAAAAGTCCAAATAACATGATTGTGCAATTCAATGACAGAACTTAAATTAAATCATTCAAATTTAAGAGTTATAGATTTATCGTTCTGTAGCAAATAGTATAAAAGATTCTAACGGCACATGTTTGTGAAAGTTCAATGGTTGTAACACCCCAATACAAGGATTGGAATATCGGCAACTAATTCGACTTTTTCTCGTCCTTGACAGTGGAAGCGTTCCTGAGCCTCATTTCCTGTAAGTCTCGCAACTTCATATTCAATGGAGGCGATATCTATTTGTTGTTCTCTTGCTGGATCTGCTTGCATCCACACAGATGTTGATCAGCTAAATAATAACTCAAAATTTATCACTGTATAATAAGCCAATTATCCATCCAAAGCCTACCGAGTGAATGAATTAACGAATTATCACAATGGAAATTATATTTCAACAAACCATCTTTGTATACCGAGCTTTGTTGCTGAAATATCTTATGAGCATGACCAGTAAACCACGTATCTTGCATACTGTACAATCAAACAAGGATAAGATAATTTAACGCTAACTGTTTTGCGGATCTTCCGGTACGTCTGTGTTTAGTAGCCACGTATATTTTTGTACGCGTCATTCTCATTAAAACAACACGGACAGGCCATGCTCATCGGTTGTATTGTAACCGTGATTAACAATTCGAGAATCAGTTAATCACGCGACCGTGACACAAGAACAGCTGTGCCGAGACAATACGATCAATTCGCTCGCGTCATTGGTTCGTTAACTCTCTGTATATTTGTAACTTATCAGTATATATAGGCCCAGCAGCACAATTCCGACCGAGCGTTACTTGTTTGTAAAATGAACATGGCTTCTTATCGAAAGGTATCCGTTTTGCTTGTGTGTTGCGTAATGTTTGCGGTGATACATTCGGTCCCCATTATTCCTAGCCCCGGAACGGACACGACGGACGTGCCAACAGAATCTGAAGAAACGCACGTCGTAACACTTTCTTCGGAATTAGTAAGAGAAGATGTGAGACCTATAGCTACAACGGCGACGGTGCAAGCAGAACTACATCTTACAACTGCTTCGGAAACAGTATCGGATCCCGCGGCGCCACTGACAACAACGGTAATAGCCTTACCACATACGTCGAAAAAAATTATCCCTTCTGAAGATACTACATTTGCGCCCGTGACGATAGCCCCGCCGTTAGATTCAAATCTAACGGATGTCATAATAAGCGCCGAGAACAACGTTACGAATGACATAATCAGCGCAGAAAACAATATTAGTAGCAGCATAATTAGCACCGTACACAATGTTACCAATGACGTAATAAACGCCACCGACGACGTCATTGGGATCATAAACAATATCACCAATGAGGTAATTAGCACCATAAACAATGTCACCAATGAGGTAATTCACACCGTTAACAATGTTACTAATGACATCATTAACGCCGTGAACAACCTTACAATTGAATTCGAATCGAGTATCAACCATTCAATTTCGCAGAGCCAGGAGGTCAAAAACAGATCGAGTCAGTTTAGCGGAATCTTCTCTCAATCATTGCCAGTCAATAGCTCGCAGAATCAGTTTAGTGGCCTTTTCTCTCAATTACTGAATGCCGGTAACTCGCCTGAAGTCTCCGACATCGGGAAAGGCATACAAGGAGCAGCACAACCCGGAGAAGTACCTAACTTTCCGCAGGGAGGAAATGTCGCATCAATTTTTAACCGCCACGTCGCGCGACATCGACGATCAGCCGACGAACATAGCGCAATACCAAACGGAACTGAAACATCTGATACGAATAACACAACCGACGAATCGATCGAGGTTATAGAAACTGGTTTTACTCTGGAAACGACCAAAGCAGATCCTGTAAATTCTGCAACGAACACTCTTGCACCAGAACTGACAACAGCGGGGCCATCGACAACAGTTGCGACGACAGCGGCACTCCGAGCAGCAGCACGAGCAGAAAAAACGCTTGAAGAAATAACCATTCTGCCAATCACGACAGCTCTGCTTTTAGGAGTCGACCCCGTACTAAACCAAACCAATGACGCCGAACGAAACCTAAAAAATGACATAATTAGCGCCGAAAATAACCTCACCAAGAGTATAAATAGCGCCGAAAACAACCTCACAAATAGTATCATTAGCGCGATTAGCAACCTCACGACTGAAATTCAATTAAATATAAATAACTCAATCTCCGATATCCTGCAGTTCGCCAACAACAGCCAAATCGGAGGGGTTTTCTCTCAAACACTGGAAGTCAACACTTCGCAAAGTCAGATAAACAGTCTTTTTTCTCAATCACTAAAGGTCGACAACTCACAAAGTCAGTTCAGTAGCCTTCACTCTCAATCACAGAAGGCTAACAGGTCACAGAAACAGCTTAGCGGTCACTTCTCTGAATCGGTGAGGAGCAAAAACCCAACAAGTCAATTTGGCAACCTCTTTTCTCAATCACTGAATGTCGACAACTCCCAAAGTCAATTAAATAGCCTTTTTTCTCAAACACAGAATAGCCCTAACTCACAGAATCAGTTTAACGGTCTTTCCTCTCAATCACTAGGTATCGACAACTCACAAAAACAATTTGGCAGCTTATTCTCCCAAAATCTGGAGCTTGACTCGCAGAGTCAATCTAATAAACTCTTATCTCAATCATCGCCCATCGACAACTCGCAGAGCCAGTTTAGTGCCCTCTTTTCTCAAAAGCTGAAGGCTAACAGTTCACAGAATCGGTTTAACGGTCTTTTCTCTCAATCACTTGGAATCGACAACTCGCAGAATCAATTTGGCGGTTTATTCTCTCAAAATCTGGAGCTTGACGACGCGCAGAGTCAATCTAATAAACTTTTATCTCAATCAGTGCCGATCCCCAACTCGCCAAGTCAATTTGGTAGCATATTTTCTCAAAAGCTGAAGGCTAACAGTTCACAGAATCAGTTTAACGGTCTTTTCTCTCAATCACTTGGAATGGACAACTCACAGAATCAATTTGGCGGTTTATTCTCTCAAAATCTCGAGCTTGACGACTCGCAGAGTCAATCTAAAAAACTCTTATCTCAATCAGTACCGATCGACAACTCGCAAAGTCAATTTGCTAGCCTATTTTCTCAAAAGCTGAAGGCTAACAGTTCACAGAATCAGTTTAACGGTCTTTTCTCTCAATCACTGGGAATCGACAACTCACAGAATCAATTTGGCAGCTTATTCTCCCAAAATCATGAGCTTGACGACTCGCAGAGTCAATCTAATAAACTATTATCTCAATCAGTGCCGATCGACAACTCGCAAAGTCAATTTGGTAGCCTTTTTTCTCAAGACCCTGAGGCTAACAGTTCACAAAGTCAATTTAGCCGTCTATTCTCTCAGTCGTTGAACGTAGGCACCTCGCAGAATCAATTTGGCAGTTTATTCTCTCAAAACCTGAAACCCAACGATTCACAGAGTAAGTTTGGTAGTCTCTCCTCTCAAGCACTGGGGGACAAACAAATTCCGTATGCGAGTCCTACTTCTCAAGCTCCGCCTGCAGATGTTACAACCTGCCTTTCCACTCCTGAGAATCCCGATTGTGAAAGTAAGTCGAGCAACGTAAAACCAGTTTATTACTTGATACCTCTATATGTATCCGCTTTTTTGAAAACAAAGAATAAAATGCGTACATAATAAGTATATTTGCATTTTCACAAGGTAGCGAGCCTCAGATTACTGTTAATTTTATCGCTATAATTAATCGCAGAAAAAAATTTCTCTGACCCATAGCAAGTGTCTAACTGATGTCAATTTTCGGGCGATAATTTAGAGATTAAAATTTTTCCACCTACGATATGTATCTCATAACGATGTTCGATTCGTTCCTGCATAGACCGAGATGGCGAGTGGGGTCCGTGGACTAGCTTCAGCGAATGTTCGCCATTGTGTGAGCAATCGAGACACCGGGCTTGCGACTCGCCAAAGCCCATTGGCAACGGCCGGATGTGCGAAGGCGCGTTTCTCGAGAGGCGCAGTTGTGACGTCGACAGATGCGAACCTTTACCGCAACCCTCGAGTAACATATCTTTATTTCATATTAATTAATAACACATAAATATGTTCAGTAGTGCCTTATAGAAGTTTCCGAATAAATAGCGATGCGGATTCATTTTAATAATTTTGATACGCTTTTTCATCGTCGATAACATGCATGTCTGAGAGACTATTGATACTTTGGTATGTCCAGTGAATCCCACATTAATATAATATATTCCTATTGCTATGTTTTTCCGGTAAGAAAGTAATATCTTTTCCGAGAGGCTATGCTGATAATAATACCTAACGCAAATCAAGGTAAAATACATCAAACCTTTTTGTCGCGCGTTTAACAGCCATGATGATTGTTCGTTTAGATGACATGGGCTGCTACCGCATCGGAGACAAGTATTACCACAGCGGCGACGCCAATAACACTCGGACAGAATGTAGTCAAAAATGTGCCGAGGAGGACAAACTTTTCTTCGGTTAGTTATTGGTCACCAGAACACTTTTATTCGATAATGAGGCCGAAGCGTGGGTCATATATTAAAATACTACGCTCCCATTATGACTGATATACGGTAGTCATGCTTTGGTAAAAGTAATGCCAAAGTAACTGTGAGAACATTTTTCATACCCACAACTATACTATTGACCCGTCTAATTAAATACCTATCTATTGTCTATTAAATTGTCTAAAATCGCTCAACTGGCTATCTCACTGCATGCGAATTCGATCCTACCTTGAAGCTAACTCTGATGACCGAACGTCAATAGGGATTCGGCCAATATCACTTAACCGAAACTGCTCCGTAACAAGCGAATAAAGGTCTGCAAATAGCATAATGGACAAAAATTCTGATGGCAAACATGCTTGCTTAACTGCTCTTGACATCAAAGGAGCCTTCAATGCAGTTGACCAAACGATTCTACTCGTCTACAACTGTAACTTCCTTCCATCAGCAAAACTTGGACTATACGCAGCCAATATTTCACTCTTTAACAATTTTACCAAATGCAAACACACCTCTCGCCCGCAATAGGCGACGATTTCATACACATCACCTTCAAATGCCCAGGCTATTCAAAATTAACAAGTATCATTTTGAATTCCAAGAATGCAAAGGGAAGCGCTCTCTATCATTGAGAAAATTATACGTACATCTGCATACAAAAGATGATCAATTTATGATTTATTTTTGCGTAACTTTATGTTTTTATATGTGAATTCTACACTATATAATGGATCATGAATACTTTATATTTGGTGTAATCGCCATCGTAGGGATTACCGTAAATGACTTTGAAAAAATGTGAATAAATAAAAATGAAAATGAAGATATTTTTTATTGAAGAAGTTTATTAGAAAACATCTACGTTTATTTTACGGGGTTATCAATCGTCTTAGTAATATATAAATATGGAATTAGAATCATATAAGTATCAAAATGATTTAATTATAAAAACTCAAAATAATTTTCCTCGTTACACATCGATACTATCATGGTCACGTAAGTGGCACCGTCTGCATCAACAATGCACATTTGTTTTGCTCGTGTGGCAGGTGTTCACGGTGTTGAATGTTTCTGTTCAAACGTCGCCTCCGATGGGAATGACTTATACAAGGTAAATGACACCCTGTGTACAAGTCCTTGCCCGGGAGACAGCAGCGAGACCTGCGGTGGTGAGGATGGCGAGGACAGCGTGTCGTCCTTCGAGCGCACAGGTGGAGTAACTGCTGCATCTACATATCATTATACAGTCTTTGCGGAGTCGAAATGTATACACACGACAAACATGGGTTGTTATCCGTAGAAAATTACAAACAACGTATTAGAATATCATTTTAAAATAGGCGGAACTATTGGCCAATATATTGTTAGGTGTAAATTTTACTAAATTAGGCATCTGGTAGCCTAATAGTACGTTATAATACATTTTATTCGTCATTATTTATATTCGTCACGTGCATCAGCTGTTTTCGTGGACCTCGTAATAAGCTTTCCAAAATAAAACGGATCGTTTAATATATGTAACAACACATTTATCTCGCACTATCTTCCACAGACACCAACTATGTTGGTTGCTACAAAGTTACCGATTACACCAGAGAATTTGCATCACAGCTACCAGATTCAATTAAAGACAAATCTAACTATTGCGCCATCGCGTGCTCTGACCGACGCTTTCGGTATAGCATGACTAACAAAACTCACTGCGCGTGCGTCAACAATCTATTCGCGGTTGCAAAGGAGACGGCAGAATCCGACTGCGACGACAAAGACAAGAAAGATGATTCGTCCAGTATAAGCGATTTCGTCGGGAGAGTGTTCAGTGGCGATGCCAACAACCCGAAACGCGTCAAAAGAACGACCTTCCACTGTTGGTATAGTAATTTTTACCAAAATAACAAAGCCTACAAATTTGGAAACGCATCAAGTTTGCGGGTATTGTAAATTACAGTGGTATCGCAAAATGTACAGTGGGATATAACGAATGTAACAAATTTACACAGGTAACAAAAAGGTAACAAATTTTTGTAGAAATTGTTGGAGAACCAAATTTATTTGCAAAGAATCTATACGGATTATAAAGAGTAGGGGTAATCACAGAAATCGGATTATCTAGTTTATTGTAGGAAAATCCCAGATTAACTTATATTTAATTAAGCATATTTAAACTGAGTTTAACTATCTATAGACTGCATGTTTTGTTTTAAGAAAGTATCGCGGTCATTTGCTTCTTGCATGCTTTTCAGTACACTCCATCACTTCCGGTACAAATCTGGGTTGCTACAAGGCGAAACTCTTGCATGAACAGATTCGCGTAGATATAGGGAATGCCGAAAGAGCAGTGAACTACTGTATTGAGACATGCGACCGTCATGGTTTTCCCTTAGCTGCCGTGCAAAATCCACAGCGGGGAAATTTCGTCTGTCAATGTGACCGCGGAATAATCCAAGATGCTGAGAATGCGTCGAACTGCGATTCATTCTGTGGAAAATACAGATGTGGTTCCGACAATTTCGAGAGCTACTTTTCAGCCAGTATGATATGACAGTATATAATTTTCCATGAATGTGTATCGTTT
>WURV02155576.1:0-16535 GCA_011762755.2 Epimenia babai
GTAATGGCGTAAAACAGGGTGGGGTTCTCTCTCCAAAATTATTTGCTCTGTATGTGAATGAGCTTAGTCAATTGCTGCCAAAAGAGAAAGGCTGTACCAATTGCGCCGTTTCGTACAACCATTTGCTTTACGCTGATAACATAGTATTATTGTCTCCGAGCGCGTTTGGTCTTCAAAAGCTGTTGAATATTTGTTACAAATATGGGGATACTCATGATATTAAATTTAATGCAGGTAAATCTAATGTCATGTTTGTTAACTCATTGTACAAGAATATTCATCCAAATACCTGTGACATATTTCTCTTCAGTATGTGAATACGTAAAAAAACTTTGGTATGGTAATTAGTAATGACATGAGTGACAATGAGGATATTAAAAGAGAATTACGATCCTTATTTATACGTGCCAACACGACTGTGCGAAAGTTTGGCCACTGCTCGGATCCAGTGAAACAGCCACTCTTCCAAAGCTTCTGTACTTCGTTTTATTGCGGCCAACTTTGAGGCGTTTATCACAAGTATGTTTATGAAAAAAGGTGTATTGCATGCAATAAATCTCTACTAATGTTTTTTAAATTACCAACAATGTGTAGCGTGAGCAAAAAGTGCATTGAGCTCAAGGTTCCTGCTTTTGATGTTTTGATCAGGAGATATTGTTACAGTTTTTGAGAAAGATTGCATCGGTCCACAAACACGTTGGTCAGTACGACCATGACGACAGATTTAATGCACAAGTTAATGTTAATGAAAAAATGGAATGTACTTTTATATAGTCCTTCGTACAGTGTATAATTAATTTTTCCCCACCTAGTTTTCGTTAGGCCTTAAATATTATACTATGGACATTGTAATATCGCATTCGTCTGAAATAAAGAGAAATATAAAAATATAACTAACAAATGCAATAAGCCTCTCGTAGTATTGCTGCAAATATCTGTTGACGTTACTCGCTCCGTGGGTTGCCGAGATGCTGAAAGAGTAATAATATAGCATAATATCGTAATTAAACGATATGATTTGCTATCGGCAACCGAATGTACCCGACAGGTTATAATCCTGATGTCATGTCACGGATCTTATGCTAAAGTGACTAATGAACCTACTGAATATAACATAGATCACATGTTATAGGTACAGTGCGGTTTTCGTAGGTGACAGGTATACAACCAACGTCATTTTCATAATTCGCAATACAGTAATGGAGAGGAGTAGGGAAATGCATAACGATCTTAACTTATGCTATATAGACTACTCTAAAGACTTCGAAAACTTGAAAACCGAGAAATTATTCACAATTTTTACATAGCTTGACATAAATGAAAAGACATATGAAAAAACAAATGAATCGATATAGTTGTTATATTGGGAACAGACTGTGGCAGTTCAAGAGGAAAATCAACGATGTGACTGGACTAATAGAGGTATATGACGGGGATCTGTTTTATCACCTGACCTGTTCAATTGTTTGGGGAGTCGTATAAGATCAGATGAAAATATGAAAGCAAAATTATCGCGTAAAATTGCTCTAAGTTAGGATGCGTTCAAAAATTAAAAAAAAAACGGTTTCAAGCAAGGTAAGTGAAAACGAACACATCATTAAGCATTCAGAATTGTTATGTATGCTCCATACTTATATATGGATGCGAGTCATAGACTTTAAAAAAGCACTGATAAAACGGCCGGAACCGGCAAAAATCTACTAGAAATAAAAAAGACCTAATGACCTGGTCTTCGTGATGGTATAGATATAATTGTAGTTTTCCTACAAGCATTAATCTTTGATGATTGTACCTACAATAATAAAGTTGATTTGAAAACTAATTGACACTATATCTCTGGCACGCAAGTGGTCCTGGGATCTTGTTGGCACATGGTTGCTTGAGGTTGTGCCGCTTACAGGCGCGAATCTGTCTTCTGGGGGTTACTGACGGGATCGTGACTGACTTGGAGATCGCGTGACTACGGTACCCGCGCTCAAGTACCGATAGCATCGGCTTTGACTGTCGCATACTGCCCGGGGTGTTCTATTCGCCAACATCGCCGCATGGATTCCTGTCTGGGTCGACTTTCCTGGGTCTCGAGCGAGCGATGAATTAGGGCTCGGTTGTGGTGGGGGTGCTGGTCCTGTAAACTTAGGGTCGGTTGTGGTCTGGTCCTCTTAGTGGTTGTGTAGCTTAGGTTCTGCTAAGCATCATGATATCTCCGGGGATGTTTATCAGGGATGACATTGTACCACGCCCTGGAAATTGAGTAATGGGTTGACAATTGAGCCAAATATATTTTGACCTGTGGAATTATGGTAATGAGGACTTCAAACTCCGCCCTAGATTCCGAATCCTATGGTTAGCTAAAACACGATGAGGATGAGGCAGTCTGAACGTTCATGCTCTCACGGATACACAGAGTGCCCCCTCTCGTTCTGTTCTGACTCAACAGGGAGGCACCCGCCTGGCCGGGTATGTTGCCGCTGGGCATTGGTCTGATGGTTAACATCCCAAAGAGTCGCCTATGATTGCCCTTTATTGTGGGCCTTCGGGGGGAGAGTGATTGCAACGCATGTGGTACCTAAATCTTAAGGTGTATAAGTCTGCATTCATGTGTCATGGATGAGCATTTTCTGGTGGAGCTTGGTCTTCAGTCGGTACTCGTATTTACGGATTCATGCTAGACTGATGGGACCACGGACTGCTAGTATGTATCGGCTTTTCTTATCGGTTGGGCGAGCCTTCGACTACAAAATGTTGGGATTTACATAGCTATGAATGGGTATTGAATGAGCAATAGTTGAAACTTGAACTTCGGCAATAATAGGACTCAAATTCTTGGGACAAGGGGGAGAATTTGTCTTCTAAGAAGGAACCGTAATTGTAAACACATGCGCCCACACACGCGCGCCCGCGCGCACGCACATACACACACACCGAGAGGGCTCTACAGGTCACTTGTTCTTTATTAACGTACTAACTAATCCCCGTAAGTGTAGTGGGTTTACGTAAAGTTTCAGTTTTCCTAAGTTTTAGTTTATCACGATAACCATATAGGATAGCAATAGTATTGTAAATAGTCAGGAATGGCCTACACCACGATTGCCTGAATCACTTTCGACATCGACGTATAGCATGCAGGGTACGTACGTTTTGACCGTTGTGTTTGATCGCATTATAACGCACAATGAACGTTAACTAGACGGTTTCATACCGCCGGTCTGGTGCACGCTAAGACACTAACATCTGATGCACGCGTGAATCGTACATCACCTTGGCCACCACGTACAGGTCTCGACCATCTAAATATCCCGAAAGTCGCCTGTGTCTTTCGTTGACTTTATCTACAATTAGAGTATCAAAAAACCACAGATGTACCGCAGTAAATCGTTTGATCGACATATTTGCGTATATGAAACTTAGCTAATGTTCAACTGTACATTGATACACAAAATGGTCGGGCGCTAACGACGTTTAAATGATCAATCCGCTTCCGTACTTGCCAAACTACAAATGCAAACTCTCTTCTGTAGATTTAGCCATCACAAGATCGTTACACCCACATAGGGATTCACTTGAATCTAGTCTTGCATAATAGCTATGTAGAAATCGTGCCATCGCTATCGGGTAGAGTAACTCATAACTAGATATTATTGTATGGTATAACGATATGATATTTAAAATGTTAGATTTATCAGGAGTTCTTACTTAGTGTATGTCAAGCCATAAAAAGTATTTTTAAACATGAAACGCATGACCGTAAAAAAATATTGAGTAGATATGATTAAGAAGCACAAACCAGTTACCGCCATAGTGGCTATTTCGGATACTACGCACAAGACAAGAGTGAAAAATGTAAATATCACGATGGGCATGACGGTTGTATTTTTAATTTAATATGGGTAAATGCCGATGTTAACCGTCGTTGGGTTGTATTATCGCAATGGCCTATCGCTTTTGAACTAGGCCATAGATTAACTTATGTCAAATTCACGCCATTCGTTTCGGGACGTGGTTTATAGTTAAAGTTAATGTTATATACGCGGTCAATTTTATCCCAGTTAACGAGTCGATTGTAATATATCCGTGCAAACATATGTATATAATGTTTTATAAAGTTTTTTATTGTGTTCTTTATTTTATTGCAAAATTTTGCACACTTTGAACCTTGCAGTTGGCGAGCTTATGCTGCGCTATATATTCCGAAACGACGCACGGTGGGTAGGGCGCGGGTAAAAAATCCATTTTTTTCTTTGGCTAGTCTCTAAAAACTTGCTATTAGTTATTGCTAACACAATGATAAAACAAACGGGTGAAAACGTAGTTCTTGGGCTCTCACATCTCATTTGAAGACACATGATATGTGACAAAAAGTCGCTGTTTTCATACCTCTGTTTTTTATCTTCAAAAAATTTTTATAATTAAATAGAATAACGAATAAAACTCTAAATCTTCCGAAAACTACTTTAAAATCAAACCAGACACATAATAGTGCAAAATGTCAGATTTTAGGCTGAACGTTAGTGTAAATTTGATAATTTTGTCTCGCGATTCCTAATGTGCCCATATAGTACATATAACGACATGACATTTAAAATGTTAGATTTATCAGGAGTGCTCACTTAGTGTATCAAAAGCCATATGTGAAACCGTCGTGGCTATCTGCCCCGCATACTGCCGCTGATGCTTAAGTAACCAGTTTAATGTGTCGCTCCACTGTCTGAGTATAGCGTGGGTATCGACCGAATTTCAAGATCAGCATCGTGTTCTTAATTAACTGGCGTAACGTCGCATCATGTAGTGCTTTCGTCAAGAGTGGTTCTCTGATCGTTTTTTGATTATATTGATATAATTTTTTGCATGAAAATTCAGACCATAAAAACGGCGACCTTGGCAGCTTTGTTATTTGATCTAGCTTTCATGATGCGGTGTACCGCAAGCTCACGTATTTCTGATCGTTGTCAGCCAACAGAGTCGATAACAGAATAACAGATTATCGGAAAGGCTACGGTATCCGTTGCGCTGAATGATGGTATCAACGACGTCCTTCAGTTCCTTAGTGAGGGCGCGAGGAACGTTTGGTCGTCTCAATCACGGGCCTGGCACTATCTTTTCATGATGGTTTTGTTGTATCGCAAACCACATCGGCGCATACGCCTTGATAATAGAGTTTTCCGAGTGCGACGGACTGCTCAGGTGTTGACACATACAGTCACGGTATACCGTTAACCGTACTCAGCTTAACTTTAAAACCATCACTATTATATTTTGCAGCCATTATTTTTTGTAGATTTTAGTTAATGGCCATAATGATCTAATTTGAAACTTTAAGTATACCGAACTTAAGTACAACTTTCACACTTGTTTATAACGCATGCTTCATTACTCAACATGAAGGGTTAACCAAACTCGAATAACTAAATAGCAGAAGTTAGTTACCCGGTATCTCCACGATATACGGGATGTACGGGCTCTTTAGCTATTGTTATCAATATAGAATGAACAACGCGTTGCTTCTCTTCGGTCATTCCTCCATTTCTTCTCTCCTCTTTATTTCAGAAATCCGTTTACATATATATAGTCACATCTGATGAATATGCATGTGCATATAATACACCAAGTAAGCGTAATCTGATTAGCAAATAGCGACACCAACATTTTATAATGGTAAAAGCAGTAGTGAAATACAAGGGGAATAACAGGTTATACTTCGCTATGTACTGTATTAATGTGTACATGGGGAGACAATATGGAATTGTGTAAGAAAGCAATAACGCTAATTATCTCCTTTCCCTTCACTACGTTGCTTCCTATACCAACCACCCATTGCAGTCGAATGCTTTTTAGGTCGATGAATATTCCTATGATGTATTTAGATTCATTCTTTGATGATGTTAGTTCTTAAGTCCCTTTTGGCTAATGGCGTTGACAGGTTGCTGAGAAAGCTATACTGTCCGATAAATAGTACATTGGAGAGAGTTATGAATTTCACTAGGCGTATATTGAAGATTTTCTAGAATTTTAGCAGATTTGGATAGCAAGGATAATTAATTACTCCTTAAGTTTGCACGTGAGTTGGCTCGATATTTTCTTTCTCGGCTAACTCTAAATAACACGTAGATAATTCCGCTCAAAAAATGTTTTACCATAGGCCGTGATAATTATTGTCGGTTCAAAAAACATCCCTCCATTTTTATGTGTAGAAACCGTACAAAATAATGCCGTCTCTTGCGTGAGATACAATAATATACTATGATCGGTTTCTAAATACAGCCATACCAAGCGACACTTTGATTTAGTTATTCTTACCATGCGTTACTTTCCGTTGAGCTCACCTGTGCAGGTCGTCGTTTACATCAGGTGAGGCGCTTTGTTAAGTAATCCGCGGACTGTCTCATACGTAACCACCCAGTACAGAGATGTATGTTGAATAGAAGAATAAAGCCTTATTCAAAACCATTACTACTTCTGATTATACTTAATGTTGCGTCACGGATGAAAAAAAAATTTGTACATTATGGTGGTGAATGCCTTTGATATGTTTTATGCAATATTAACTCTATAATATCACGAATAAAAGTAAAAAGGGTGTTATTCTATGTCAAAACAACATTAAAAATGAAAGTTTTATATAATGAGAATAAAAAACATTGGATTGGTGTATCAGTTATAAGGTATTTTTGTCAAAATATCCCATCGCTTTCTTTTTTTCACATCGCTTTCTTTGATTTCACATAGTTAATATGCGTTTCCCTATTCAATTTCTTGTCAATTTATACATGTAAATAGTACTCATTGTGGTAGCTGTCTGAGTCTGTTCAAAAATATGACCTAATAATAAATGTTCTAACATTCAAAAACTTGTGATCCATATTTCCGCAGTGAGCTATAATGGTGTTACCACTTCTATTTGCTTAAATACTTCGTAGGATTTACCTTTTTAACTCGCTCCATTCTATGGTTTTTTTCTATGGACTTCTTTATATCTCCTTCATATTCTTTATATGAACTTCAACATCAGCATGTTTTTGTGGAGACAGCATGGACAAGCACAAGATCCCCAACAAGCTCTTCATTGCTTGGGCGCCATTATGACCGGCATTGACGTGTCGGGACGCCAAATACGTATGGAAGCATTTTATGTAGTAAAATTTCGTTTCTAACCGTCAATTTTATTCACAACCTTAAAGCAAAAAAATGCTTATGAAGTTAAAATTATGTAACATGATAGTGCAAGCATGAAGCGTATGTCATATGGCGTAATTCGCCACCATGCGATATTTTCAAAAATTACCAATACGCACAAAAAACGTTAAGTAGCGAGGAGTTGGTACGATTTTCCGTTTAATTAATATTGTTGCCAAATAATATATAACCTGTAGCTCTAATGGGATAGTGCTTTAGATTTTTTAGTGGTATACGTATGCTGTACTAGAAAATTTGACGTGCCTTTCTGTCCCAGTAATACTCAAGAAGTACAACTCTTATTGTCGCGCAATCCAAAGAACACAATGAATCAAAGACAATTAAATGAGGTGATTTATCAATATGGCGCCGACAGGGATACTCTAATTGCATTGCGCCGTGTCTTGAGCAGTTTGTGGCGCCTCGCGTTTGGATAACCAAATTCTGAGCTATTTCTTCCGCAATATTCGATAATAATTCACGTAAGTATTACGTGATACAGTATATCAGAGTGAACGTTTAAAGCAACTAGTCCCACAAATATACTTACAAAATAATATTAGTTACATCGATGTCTACAGATTTAACAGCTGTGTTTAGCGTATGATTCGTAACTGTATGAATCAATAAAAAAGTTAACCCACTACAAAAACACAATTAATCACAATAATAATGAGTACGAAATGTGACCTACCGTGTACATGTAACCGGATTTAGGAACTTCCAAAAATATCTCTGTATGACGCATATATTGAAGTTTTATGATAGTAAAACGTCTTTATAGGGTCGATATAGTCCAATATAACTCATGCAAAAATGGCGCGATACATTTCACAAAAGGGGTTTCGTTATTTTACTGATGGAGATAATATAACGACTGACGAAATCCGGGATAACTTTATAACTTAACTCAATTTAAAAACCCATCAAAAAGCTCGTGCGAGCGACGCTTCAATAACACAGATGACACATTATAACAAACAAAACAAAGGCACTACAAAGCTTCTTATAATGGACATATGTCATTCCGATCGACTACGTCATAGCCCGCTCCACTTTACGATGGATTTATAAGTATGGCAGAATACTAGGCCTGCCATCGGATAACACCTCATTATCTTACGCACCCCGTCAACGTATCTGTAATGGGAGACATATCGCAAACCGCCTGTAGCCAAGGCAAGCGATTATATTTTGGCAAAAGAGGACCGAGTTACTTGCTTGTTACCTTTTACCATATTTCGTCTTCTAGCCATGTGATAGTTTTACGTAGGTTATTTTATAATGCAATACGCCGTAATTTTCTTTTTATGCAATATTTAACATAGTTTTAATGAGTGATTTTATGCCTGACGCTATACCACTGTGTGTATTAGTGATTTTCCTTCATCTATGATCTTACTGTACATGTCTCATTTATGTTCCACTCTTTTATTACCCAGTTCGATTTTAAACTGTATTTCTAGTTAATCAGAGTTACCGTAAATTTGTCAAGTGTCTTTGATAGCCATGTGTTAAAAGGTCACTATAAATCAATAAAATCTCATTTCATTGCATTCATTTCATTTCGTTACATAGAATGTTACAATGTTATCTTTATCTATGGCAGTGCGTAACTCTCTGTTCATCATAACCAAAATATTTCCTTTCGCTTTGGGTTGAATTTAATTCCAAACTTTGCTGAAAACCTTGCTATTATCGGACATCCTACCGAAAACCGATAATTTGACCGGGGAACTGTCGCCACCCAGTACTTCTCTTTACAAATAAAAACAAATTACGATCGTATAATGTTTATGGTCAAGCATACCTGGGCATGTATCGCTGTGTAAGTATGTAGCGATCGGCTTACATTAGCCGTTTAACGAGCTACCCTGTAGGCGATGTGTCTGACACGATGTGACTGCGCAGGATATTCTCAATTTTACGATTGTGGAAGATCACGGTCGTATAAACCATCGAATCTGCGCAGACAGTTGACCGTCGTCCCTGTTTCCCAAGACCAACAATCAGCATATCTACGTCAAACAGTCGCCTGAATATGTGATAAGGGATTGCGTATAGTGGCTAATCGAGGACTTTAATTCGGGTTTATTCGATTTACCATTAGGGTACACGAGATTATTCAGAGTAAATAATACGTAAGAATTGGACTAGAACGAGTAAAGCAACTCCACTCCAACGATATATACAGAAGTCCCCTTCCCTGTAACGCACCACAATAATAATATAGTTTTACTGAAATAAACGTAGAGGCGTCCGATTTACCTCTCGTCATATCGTTTGATGAACACTTACATCCATGGCTTGACATTTATTTAGAGGAGTCGACGTCGTTCTTTTGATACTTTTACTGTCGTAACGACGTAACTTCGTAAAGATATTTATAAATATACATTATCGTATCAAGTATTATACACTACACTCTAACAAGCTGAAGTCGCACGGCTCATTTTTTCAGATAACCGCTGCTCGAAAACAATGGTGTAGGAATGAATTATTGGATATTTTCCGAATAAATTGAATATTAATTGGTGTAATAAATTCAATGTCATATAGTTAAAATATATATTAATGAAAAATATAATAATATATGAAATATCCATTTATTATTGATTGATCGAATGAATGAATAAATTAATACAAAAAACGAATATTTTAAGAAATTAGAAATAAAATTATTTATAAACTTGCTTTCTCTTTGATGTCAGAGCCGATTGATGCACATGACTTGTGTACAATAACTCATAACTAAAAGGAAGAGAATTGAGTGATGCCACTGACCACTGGTCCTTGGTCCAATACAGTTGGTCATAACTCTCGATTGGCCCAACCAATTTGAAAAAATGCAGTCTGATTTACCAACTATCACTCCACATTTTGACCACACAACATTGTCATACACATAAATGTGTGACATCACTAATATTCGTGTATAGTGAGTGTTCACTTTTGACCGACGATGGCTCATCTTGTAGGCTGTTTCTTCATCTTGTAAGCCTTTGTTATGCCGTTCTATAGTGCAGTACCCGTCCATCATGAAAATCGAAAGGTAATCTCCATTCAGCATGAACATAACATCATTAAACCTCTAGTTTATTCACTTCTGTTGACACTATTCGAGACGGCTGCTGTGTGATGACTAGTGCTCGATATCGAACGGCCCCCCATTCGATTCAAAACTGTTTGTAATATGAGTTTCACAACACTTATGTCTCCTGTGTGATCACAAATATTCGCGAGACATGAGAATATTCCTTCGAACGGTCCGCGTCAATATCCGTTATTAGCAACAAGTGATACACAAGGCTAAAAGATTCCGGCTGAAAATTACCTGTGTTGTGGTACCGTTCCCACCAGCGACGAATAGGGTTGCGTGTGCGACCAGTTCTTTCTCTAACCTCGTGGTATGACATGCCAGCCTCCAACCGATAATCTTGCCCCTTCAAATTCGCTTCTAGATTCGAGGCTGCTTAGGCATTTTGACACATTGCATAAGAAAGCATAGGCCGTAGGGCAGGCGTGCACTAGGCAATTTTGGCCGCGCGATCAGTACATACGTTGTGACCATCAGACCTTGTGAATATTTAGCAGTGCCATGTGTCTAAATGCAAGCCACGTTAAACAGTAAATAATAAAAAGAAAATAATAAGAAAATTATGAATACTTTACTGTAGATATAGTTATGTAAATATAGGCAATCCAGAACAGCCGCCGAGTGATCGTTGATTATGGTTGTTAGTCTAAATGTCTCGTGCAGTTTACAAGTATAAATCTCGCCATTCAAGATTTTCTTCATTTTCGAAGTATTCGGCAAAGTCGTCTCGAATTTTTTTTAATGGTCGATTATTGTTGTCCCCTCGTAATCTCCGCGCATCGGGCTCGATCAAGTCGAGTGCCCCTGTCGCTCGACTGGTCACTCGGCTAGAGTCGCCTAGTGCGCACCTGCTCTCGGGAGGCAGATCTTTTAACCGGTTACTTGGATATACTCGTGACTAACAAAGTATGCGTAAACCAGCCTTAACACGAAGTCGCTATGTAATCCAAAATTACTGAACGCCGTGTTCATGCATGCATTCATGCATGCATATACAATACTATATATCGGGCGGGGTATTTTTAATTTAAAAGTTTATATAGTATGCACATATAAGAAAAGAACGTTTGCTGCGTTTGCGGTTGGTACCGGAGGCAGACACGGTGAGTAGGGCCTAAAGCCCAAGTCACAACATGCTGACTGCCCCCACGACAGCGTTGGAATTCAAAAATGCTGTAGGTCTTAGTAAAACGTGGTTGGGCTGAAGTTTTCAGTCTTGAACGATAACATTCTTATCTTGACGTGACATTAGGATGTTGTTATGGAGTATTGATGCATATTCGTGCGCAAACACCTAGAAATTAATAAATGTCATGATCTCAACACCAAATATGGAGTCAAACTACTTCTGTCTTGCAATATATGAATATTCGCAGTGTCCATGACATATTTTGCACATATCGTTGTTAAAGATATCGTATCATTGAAGAGTCCCATAAAAGGCAAGTAAATACCACTGAACAAAGTTTATATATGACATTTTCTTGAATTCATCACCGGAATAAGCTAGATGATAATATAAGACATGTTATAAAATTAAAATTATGTACATTTAAAACTCATTGTGGTAGCCGTGTGAGTCAGTTCAAATATAAGCAAATTAACACCTTTATGGCTCACTGCGGAGATATAGATCACAAGCTTTCGACTGTTAGAATGGTCAGCGTATGAAGAATGTTCTAACATTGTGCTACTGTTTATTATATTGTGTATATTATGTGAATTTATTATATCGCTATTATTTGATAAGACCATACAATGACCAGTACTTTAATATGTTTTTAAAATTTAGATCTGTAACTCTGTATAGTTGCACCACTGCTGCATCAAGTAAATAAACTACACTAGCTTCCAATGGGTCTGCCATTTGTAAGACCTTCTAAGTTTCCTTTTCTACATTTCCTATCACCATGTTATTACATCACGATTAATGTAATGTTATATTGTATTTATATAGCACATATTCTGTAAAAATTAATAAAAATTTGTTACAATCACATGTGCTTTACAATAGTTAACTAAAATCACACAATTACAGAAAATACTTTAAGCAAACACAATCACGATGTAATCAAATAGAATTAAGGTTAAAGCTTTAGTCTACTTTTGCATATAATGAATATCAAATTAACAATAGTATTTTGACTTGGAGATTCGCATGTGCTGTATGATATGTTGAATGAATTAGTTAATATTCATAATTTTCAGTGATGTGAGCGTAGAATATTATCTAATTAGTAAAAAAACTTTACATCAATCATACAGTCGATAGTTAAAAACGACATTACGCGTAGGTGCTGTTTGTCAGAAAAAAATTCTTCCGAACGTATGAGAGTTGGAATTGTAGGACCGCTATCCGTGAGTTAACACGTCTTTCTACAGTCGCGCTGCATAGTTACAGAGGGCATATATTACAGTCAATCGTTACCGAGCAAGCAATTATCTTTATTAGGCTATTTGAGCAAAAAAATGCATACAACACACGATTACAACTAATGTACATGCGGTTTATAGGTAAATAAGTAAATAAACAAGGAATCATTCGAACATACACCCGAATAGATCGTGATACAATATGGGGAGGACTGCTGGCTTCCACAGCATCTGAATCAAGAACGAAATTTCGAAGACTAAATCTAGAATACAGTACGACTAACTTTATATTTAAATTCGCTCATTCGCAGTTTGATGACAGACGGGGCAACATAAGAATACGACTTAGTCTTTTTCTAAATAATATAATATAAATACCAGCCAACGGGAGTAAATTTAACGCCGGCAATAGAATACCACATATTGCAACGCAAAAATCACATGATAATATACTTATATTATGGGTTCGCTTTTCCGGATAAATCAATAATTTATATATCAGTGTCGCTTGCAGGAACGTCATATCGACAATTACCAGCGATTTTAGTGTATTTATAGCGCTATTACAAAATTCCGTGTACAATAATTTATGCCACGCAAATGAAATGAGATCGTGTATGTCACAAGAATTAACACCTGCCATTCGTGAAATTACATTAGCTAAATTGGTGAGAGATTATTAGACGTCGCGACCCACTCGTCCACGTTTTGTCACCAGGGAAATAAGCATTTACCAAGTACCCCGGCAAATCCCGAGAACGTGTCCATCTAACTGTCCGTCCACCTAGCTGTACCCATTTTCCTGGTATTGAGAAGTGCTCCGTTATTTGAATAAGTTTTTTGTGTTAGCTCCAGTATGTCTGGATATATACTCGCATCCAATATCGAGTTTTTAGCCCCACTAGTCGAATAATTAACTCGACTAGAATGGCCGTATTGCCGGTCACGATGTAGGTCTGGCGCTACGAGCCAAGTAATGTCGATCGTGAAATTTATAGCGCTTCGATGATAGAGACGCAACTTGTAGGTTTCTGCGCCACGCTCGCATAAAGCGTGTCGTTAGACAAAAACAGTACCGGACGTCACGACATAGTGGTCGGCTTCTCCTTAATTAACAATAATTTAAATGCGGGAAACTGGCGATGGGTAGATAGCGTGCAAAGCGAATTTGCTAATTCAACTACAATGTGAAGACACTGAGAAGAAGAGACAATGGTAATGGCGAAGGATCCCACTGCGGTAGCCTAGTGAATGCGAGTCGGTCAAATATAAACACATATAAACATGATTGAGTCCTTTCTTAGAAAGGGACAATGGCCAAAACAACCGGTATGACGGAATTGCTGCCAACCGAGTAAATGGCTTGTATTTCTTACGGAGGTGCGATACTCATACCGATTCATCAGTCGATTTAATAGAGTAGACATGTAAATATAAAGGCCGTATTTATAAAGCATGAAAATTTTTAAAAAATAAAAGTTAAGTACAAAATAGGTCGACCGCAATATGCAGCCGAGGTTATTATATGCGATTTATATCGAGTGCTATTACAGCAGCTATATTCCGCGCAGATATACCTTCGACACTCGCATATTATCCGTTAAAGATGATATCGAGCGCCTGCGGATTTTAGAGAAATATAAATGACTTGCTGAGAATCATCTGAGAAAAGTCGACCGTCAGGCGGTTTCGAACTCGCAAACTTTCGATTACGAATCCAGTGCTCCTGCCACTCGCGCGTGTTCGGCGTGTGTTGTTGCCGCTTTGTTTTTCTATGATTCGCAAGATCAGTAGTCGTTACTGGAATTTGTGCGATATCAAACTGACATGTAGAAAAGTGTTTAGCTTTCAAGGAGGTCCAAACTCAGCAACTAGAAACTAATTTCACTGCAAAATGTGACTTTTCCATGTACATTGCAAAAAAATTACCTTTATACCAGTTATATCAGCCACTGTGCAATAAATTGATAAAAACCTCAAATACTGTAGCACGACAGATGAGTTACGCCAATAATATTACGCAACCTTTGCTTATAATAGAGGGGGTGGTTTGTCGTATTAACCAGAGATATTTACTTTGTAGCCAAGAAGGCCTACACCACGATTTCTTCTGTAACCATTGTGTTTCTAACTCACAATTGGTCGTAATTGTTGACGGGTAACGGCGTGCGCATAACCATTATAACTTCACTGCCACATATATTTCTTCTACACTTCGATCATACAAACGTTTTAATTTCCCGTTGTCATCTCAAATGAGCTTTTGCTAAACCGTAAAGTGGTTCGTACATTAAGTATTCAAATGGAGAATAAACAAAAATGACTTACTCAGATTGTCTACGTGTAGACTATGATCCTATTTGCTAAATAATTCAAATAGAAGAAAGTAAAGACATCAAACTGCAGTAAACATAGCCGCGTTTTTAGGTATGCTGCTGTCTGACCCATTTACCTTCGTGACGACAGTCACTTCGGTTTACGATCGAAAATTCGGACTGGCTAAAATGCAAATTGTGATCACAAGAAATGCGATAGCGAGATAATTCTCACAAGATTCGCCGAGGAATACTAAGCTTTCTAAGAAAATATGTGTACTAAGACGTTGGAGTTTAGGAAAAATAAAGATGTAATGAAAAGTTTTCACCTACTCATTCAATCCGCTTTTTCAGAAAGGCAGACATCGTTAAACATATACGGACACTAGTCATGATGTATAAATCGTTATCGGCGACGGTATAAATTGTTTTGATATGCAGACTAATTTATATTGTTACACGCCGTAGTGACGTTAGTATGATAGCAGATTAGAAATATAAAGCTAACGCTAAGCATCTCCGATTTGAATAGTCTAGACTAACTGGTCTGGCTCGCTTTGTCTTTAGATATAGCTAATCGTTGTGTCAGCTATCCCTGGCCATTTACAACTCTAGCCTATGTAGTTAATACGACTAACTTATTAGCTTAAGAAATAAGACGTGGGGGAACCGTTGCGAGGAACCCACAGAGTCTGGGAAGACAGGCGACCTTCGTTCATTTAATGACGTGACGTAATGACGTTTCAATAAAGTGACGAGATGGCGGGAAAGTGAGCGCAATAGTCACGATCTTGAGAGCATCTGAAACACAGTCACGTTAAAGCGCAGAAGTATTTACACAATCACATGGCAAAGGCTACACATGCTGCAGACGGGGTTTAAGACGTTTTTTGTGCGACAAGCGCTACAGATACTATACTCGTTAGAGCTTGAATGGTTCCAGGGTCTTCTGGATTTAAGTAAAGCGACCTAACCACCTTGCCCCACCCCCAATATATGTATTACCGGATATGCGAAAGGCACTTTGAAAAAAGAAGTTATGAATCATATATTTATGCTTTTTATTAAACTCGACATAAAAGGGCCACATAAACGAGTGAAGGAAAACAATATTTTTGGAAATCCATTTTTCGTGAAATTCACGTAATCCACCCCATCAGCTCACATGTTCTACAGCGAACAAGCACTGATCGCGATGGTGCATTGTACTTTAAATGGTGTTGAGGCAATCATCGAGCATTCACCGCCGGAAGTGCCCTCGCCATGTTTAATGTGCAGCGTTTATGGACACTTAAGTGGAGCATTAAAAACATTAGATGGACATCCGGGGTGATAACGTTATAATTACGTACATCCGCTCATTATTGCGTCGATTGATAGTGTATCCACGTGTTTATCTGGAAACCTACCTCCATTGTGGTGGAAATGTACGTTGGAAAACAAACATGACCACTAGAGAACCGCTAATCCGTAATGAGGACAAATTAATTATGAATAAATCTGCGAATTTCTTTTACACGGATTCTTCTGCGTGCCAAATACAATCCTATTGTTTCCGGCTGTTATGGGATTACAATAAT
>WURV02155587.1:0-16534 GCA_011762755.2 Epimenia babai
AAGCAATCATTAACACCATCATAATTAGTGCAACGTAGACAGGGAGGGACACGCACGGGGAGGGACACGCACGGGGAGGGACACGCACGGGGAGGGACACGCACGGGGAGGGACACGCACGGAGAGGGACACGCATAGAGGGACATACATATAGGGACATACAGAGGGACACACACACACACTCACAGAGGGAGACACACATAATCTCTATAGCTACTATATTTGACTAACACAGCCACCCTGATGCTTTCAAGATATATCTTTACCACGACCAACAATCAGATGAATGTTTAGCCACGTGTCCGTACCTCAACGGGCGTGCCGTCTATAATAGTGGTGTCCGAGAGATCAGTGGGGTAGCCCTGCGCCGCCTGCGCGTAGACAAAGTCCGGGCTGGCGTGTATGGCGGGGTACAGGTAACCGGGGTTACTCGCGGCTATGGTCTGGGCGGTGGCAGCCTGGCACGAGAGCGACATCGTTACAATTGTTATAGAAATATATAATGATAATTAATGAACAGGTAAAAGGTAAAGGGTAGAGGATAACATTCGTCGACCGCAAGTATCAGCCAATAAAGGCTCTCGTTCGACGTTTACAATGCTTGTTTATCGTCGCTATTGAGCAGATACAATAACAATATCCAACACTCGCGTTATCACGCAAGAATCTCACTTGTCCACTTATTTTAGGGATGTACCTAACACCAGTAATCAGGGAAAAAATCACTTGCTGAGGATCTTAACGGGGAAAGCCGACTCTCGGATACAAAGTTCTTCTATTATTCGACTGTTGATGGACATCTACTGTTGTTGATGGGCACTAGCAGCTCATCTCGTCACCTGTCACTCGAGTCTGCTTGTACGATACCGCGCATTGCTGATCTCTTAATTTAGTGATTGTAATTAATCACAGTGTAAAAGACATTTCTCGCTGCTTATCTACTACATCGTCCAAAAATCGCCAGTTTTTGGAAAAAAGGATTGAGAATAGAGCAACGCAGTCGCCGTTGCGAATTCTTTGTTTGAGTAATTTAAGAAACTAAATTGTTCTAATGGCAGTTGTGCTTTATAGCGACATTTTAACTGTTACTTCAAGATTATTGGAGTAAACTACCATACACAATAACAGACATACCCCGGCTATTTTTTGAGTTAGTATTCCTTAAGGTATTTATTGTTACGTACAGGCATAAGACAGCGGTATGGTTTTTCAAAAGATACCAATAAATCATGGTGTACGATAAAAAATCACCGACTATATAGGTTACTGCGACTGTGATAGCATGTATAAGACAGCCGTTGCTAACGGCGGCGGCGTAAACGATGAGTGTAAAAGCATACGGGAGGAAGTAGCGAGTCTACAGCAGGAAGACTACGGTAAGAAGCTATATTAATAGATGGGTTGGCATGCCACATGGCTGTATACGAGTGGGCACGTAATATTAGTAGCGGCACTTGGCCGATAATGGCGTGCGTGGTGTTGTTACGATGTGTGAAAGTGGGGGAGAAGAGATAACGGCTAGATTATCACTATCATGCATCCGATCCGGCATCACGCTGCCGGCGTAACGAACAACGGCCCCGCAAGTTTATAAACACTGAATGCTAGGTAAACGCTTCGACGACGACCCAAGACCGTGTGGCATTGTTCCAATTATGAGGAGGGCTGCCAGTGCCGATGAGGGAGATATCTTTATAGTTATAATAGGCGCGTTTCAGCGAGTAAATGAAAACATTCCTGGCATAGCGAGAGTGCCTGAACACCCATTATGCTCTCGCGTTATTTATTTACCTCCCCAGCTGATGGGGCAGATTAGTTCTAGTTCCTTTTGCCTCATCGCTTGGCAATAACGCTTGGCAATAACGGTCGTTATACAAACGACATATAAACACATTTCTATATATATATATATATAAACTAAATGTCAACATGACATCAAAACTTTCCCGGTATTCCATTACATAAAATAAATGCCAGCCTCTTTGGACAAAGAAATCCCCAAATCACTCCCCTGTCGTCGCCGAAATCCATTACATTGATACGTCCCACCAGAGTCTTGAGCGAGATTATTCCACCCAATGGGAAAAATATGGGTCTAACTGTCAGTGATATTGGTCTTCAAACAAGACCGCAGTATGTAACAGCATTTCTCCAAATGAACGAATAATACATTACAAAGTTTAAGATAAATGAGTGGCAAGTTCATCGTTGAATGTTTATGGGGGGGGGGGGGGCATTACAGTTCTCTGAAGAACTGGAGAGAAATTCAGGAGAAATTGAATCCATTTGATTTAAAGTGCACTAATAGCATTCCTGTCTAACACTTTACATCTACACAATTACTAGTGAGCTTACAAACCTAATAAGGCTACACTAATAACCTGGTAAAACACCAATTTTCTGCGATATTCAGCAATTTCCATTGTATGTAATATCTTAGATATTATATACATCAGAAACAGAATAATATATGTAGATTAAAATCACCATGATTACAGTTACAGTTGGTAAAAAAAACAGTAAAAAGGCAATGGTGACGATAATTTTTCATAATTTATAAGTTGTAAGCTTTTGTAAACAAGTGAGGTTTTTAGTAGACTTAGACTTATATACCCCTGATGATATAGGTTTTTTTCTGTGCATTTCTCTCCAGATTCACTGTCTGCACGATGACAGCGACGCTACCTTTCTAAGCCTCGTCATTCCAGTCGTGAAAAACCGTTCGATGCAAGATTTACTAAATGTGCCAGAAAGCCAAACGACGCTGATTTTGTGCTGGATTCCCGATTATTTCACGGAAAATACCAGGTAGTGCATATATTAAGGGAAAGATGAGAGGGAGTTGCAAGAAGGGGTGGTATTAGTAAACAGGGAAATGTTTAGTGTACATAGATTGTAAGATATGTGGTGGTAGCAGTTACCTGCGGGGCCCAGCGTAACTGACCAGCTGCGTACTGTGGCGCTACAGCCTGCAATGAATGCGAGGCAACATTATAGTCGCGTACGTCAGTCATGGGTCAATCATTTGGGGTAGGTAGGGGAGGGGGTATGGTGCTCAACAATCACTAAGTAATACTGGATCGGTAATGGCTAGAATTATACATCGCGATGGTGCCAATTATCCACAGAATCTAGGTGGATGAAGGAACAACAATATACGAGTGCATAATACGTAGCCTCCCTAGTAAAATTACAAACATCGACAAAAATTACCTCCCCTTGATCGAATCAGCTTAACAAATCTAATACAGACCAGCGTATGGATATCTGCCAAATTGCAGAGCTCTGCTGTTCTTGAGATTTTTGAAGGAAAAATACAAAATTCGCCAGAAGTTACTTCCCCCTGGTCAGATGGTGATAAGCTTTAACAAATCTAAGGAGACCAAGTAAAAGAGACCAAATCTAAGACTAAATCTAAAGACTAACCTTAGAACATCTGCAAAATGGCATAACTTTATGCTAAATTGTTGTTTAGAAAATTTTTTTCTTAAATGTTAACATCGGACAGACGGACGACGTCTGATCAGTAAAGCTCACTGGGCATAAGCTCAGGTGAGCTAAAAACATAAATCATGATCAGTATGAATGTCATCTCGGCATACACTTCGTGATCTACGGCTCTTAATTACACCTGACCAAATAGTCTAATAAGGACTTCCGTGTATTACTACGTAATAGATGGCGTCCGAACAGTGATATCAATGATGCAACATCGTAGTGTCCCTCTACCAAACTATAGAAACTGATCGTCGAGAGGTAGCATAATGGCACGGATATATGGATGTTTTCGATACTAAACATAGTAACATGCACGTGTCCAGACTGATGACCTTTTCTCGTGAAAATATATCTGTGATTGGAAAACATATACGCATATAATATTTATCAGCCACCCACACTACTGCCGACGGCGCAGACCGCACTGGGCTTCAGCCGAAAATGCCACACTGTCTACAATCGTGCGATACGATATGACGAAATACGCAAGACATCTTACATGGAACATCTGACATCCACGTCTTAGTGCATTTCTAAAGTAATCAAGTGATATAGAGGTATAATACTAATTATTTTTGATTACCTGTTGGTAGTGGTGGGCGGGGTACTGCTGTAGGTAGACAGCCTGGTGTTGCGGCAGCATTAAGGTGGAATAGGGTGCCTGGTGCAACACCGTACCATTAACACTGGTTGCTAATAAATATTCACTATAATTTGACAATACCAAGCCACTAAAACACTCGGCCCTTCGAAAAATATCGTAATAGAAATTTTCATTATATGTATAACAGTATAACCGGTATATCCGACAAATTAGTATCTAATAGATAAAATGATTTCAAGATACATTACACATCTAGTCAGCGATATATATACTAATCGAATAAAAAATGCACTACCACTAGTGGTCCACATTTATGTAGCAAAAGATAAAAAACAAAAAGGCAGTCTCACAACTCCACTACTACACACATGCATCCCATGAAATTCCCCTAACTTTTATTGACATTTAACATAATAAAGAAGGCATTATCTCCCATCCCGATCCTTAACCGATACACAATTACTACAGCAGACATTGTGGTGACAATTATATAAAGAACAACACGTGGGAAAACCTCGACTTTGGTAGGGCTTGAACCCACGACCTCCAGATAGATGGTCTGGTGTTCTACCGACAGCCTGTATAGCACAGTCGGTAAGGCATCGGATCGGTTATCCCAAGGTCAAGGGTTCGGAGCTACCACCAACAGCTAGGTTTTTCTGAGTAGTCTCCGGTTATTAAAGGACAACTACGGCTAATGGCGACCGCGTCATCAGCACGCGCATTCGTTAAGTTTAACGTTAACACTCTACGATCGAGGGACACCTGAGGCGGGTGCATCGCCGCCGCGGGGAAGCCGGACTCGGGTATGTGGAATATAGCCGTGCCGTTGTGGTACGTGTACGGCACGCCGTTAGTGAACATCAGCGTGCCCGGGCTCATGCTGGCGATGTCTGCAAACGTGCCAGTTGGATCGGTGTGCGTTTTTCTTTGTAAATCCTAGACTCGGTAGCTACATCCGCTAAATTTATAACAATGATAGTAGACGTAAACATTTGATCACGTATGACGTATTGAGCCGTCGGATGTGTGGATGTGCCTGTTTATCTATTCTCCGAGGCGAATACATTTATGCATCAGCAGTGGGGGGAGGGTGGGGGTGCTACTCTAAAGAGGTGAAACAAACAATTACCTACACACTTAATTAAGCTTGATAAAATGTCAATAATTTTTACTTAGGCATTCTAGACCAGACCGAACATTACTACAAACTATATAATAAAGTAGCCAAGCATGGTAGGCCCCATAAATGGGGAATCAGTTAGGTATGTATTTGAAGTCAGGTAAAAGTAAAATGGACCTGACTTGCTTACTAATTGGTACCAAACAGGTGAATTATTAACATTTCGTATAAAGGTTCTGTATACTACTGTGAGGATTTGGGCTAAAACGTTACGAACAGCCCGGGCACAAGCACTGGATAAAGATGTTAATATGAATTATGTCTGCGCAAGTTTCTACGGTAACTAGTGAAATATTTTCATAGTTTTCAAATAGTGGTGCCCGGGAAATGAGTGATGGCCACAGCAATAATTCCTACAGCTGATTGCCTCTCTCAACAACAAGACTATCAGTCTTGGTCAAAGATGATTAACTATAGGAGCTGGTAGCACACAATGCCTACTAAGAGCTACCCCTATAACTGCGCGCAGTCCACATAACTACATTCTACAGCTACAGGGTTAATGATGTGAGAAATCTTCCTTACTGATAGGTACGTCTATTTCTGCTCACACCTTGATACTGGTAATAATGGTGATGGTAGGGTGGAGAGAGAAAGAGCGTGGCACAGGCATACAATGTACTAATACACTGAATCACCCGCCCTTGAGGTATAGACTCACTACCATAGTGACTGTTGTCAGCCATCCATGATAAATATACACGTACAACTCAGGCAGTAGCCCTGCTCGAAAAGAGAATAGAGACATACTCGTGGGTCTGCGTAAGAATCCACAATAGTTACCCCAATACCTGGCAGATATAAATAATAACGTTAGTCTGTACAGTCTACACTGGCTTCTGCCTACATATCCAGAGACTAAACTATGGGGAATGCGTAGAAAAAAAAGTATACAGATCCCACTCTGAATGATTCGGAATGCGGTAATCAGTCTATAAAAATCATTAAGTATGAATCGAGATCTCCTGTGGATCGTATCGTAATACTAATAGCCAGTTCTTCCTTCACACATTTATCACGTCTTCCATCAACGTTTGGGCGGGTTAGTGAAGAGCCGACATATCTCGGGCAACCATCTCGATGGCCATCTTATTTATACGTACATATATATATATACAGGCTACGGACACAAAATACTGTATAAAATAAAATAACGTAATTCCTCGCACGAAACATGACAAAAATAAATGTAAACTGGGAAGACACGATAATTGTATCATTATGAATTAAAAAAATAGTTTAGAAATTTATCAAAATTTCGAGTACTTGCTTTGAGTAAAATTAAATAAGCCTAAGGTATCGTCTTGTTATATCGGTACACCATGGGCCTATAAGCAGCAATTCTCAACCGTCTTATCTTAAGCTCTTTCTTGCGGCATACAAGGCAAAAGACTTGTATATTTGAGCCTGATGAACTTAGAACTGGCCATGGGCAGAAATTTCATAATATTCTTTAGCAATATGAAACAGTGACTGAGACGACACCTGATTAAACGGCGGGTTAAATGTTAACAGACCACTACTATTATTATTGCTACGAGTAATACAAAACTTTTTATATGAATAAAGATTTACACGAACTTTCGTGGATTTAACAATAGTTCGTCATGACCAAAATCTAAATGGCCATTATGGCCCGGTCGTGGGGGTTGCGCGTTTCTTACGATGAGAATAGCTGCCCTTAACAAACACGTATTTTAAAAGGTGCCTAACAGGTCGCAAGCTTGTCACTCAGAATAAAATATTTATGCGTATTCAAAAATAATCTCGATTAAGGACAATTAAATAAATGCTAATCTGCTTAATTCGTTCAACATAAGCAAATGTAAACAAAGCTACTATAAAAGTAGTGAGGCATGTCAACGTGTCGTCTGATGAAGATAAGATCCCGGGTGGCGAAAAAGGGTGCATATAATGATTATATGAATGAAATACTGAATGCGAAATTTAGTGTGTTGTTAAACTTGTTATTCATGCATTCAGATACTTTGAGAGGTGCATCAGTAATAAGGATGTGAACCTTATTATGAAAAACCTCTGTTATATATATATATATATATATATATATATTCTTACATATATGTTGCAAAAGTATACCGAAAGATTTGGTCGATATGCAAAATATATGAAACGGATTATATAATTTTTATTATATATGGTCGCATTATGATAATTGTTATATATGATCGGTAGTGTTTGTAACATGGAAAAACAACCCAAATGATGTCATGCATCTTATGAAAATAAAACAGTCTGAGTAATTAACGGGTAAAATGAAAGTAAGAGTGATGCAACTGTGCTGAAATACGGAAAAAGGAACTGATTAATAACGTATTAATAAACTGGACAAGATACGGTGTGAACAACTAAACACGATCAAACGGTCGGTGTGAAATAACTTCAATAACTTCAACGTTTGTTGGTTAATAAGATAATCAAATCGGCGATGGCACTTATAAACGCCGTGTCGCTGCTGCCACTGTACGCGGTAGTAGTCCGGGCGGATTTTACGGGGATCACAGAAGAATGTATGCATGGAACAGCATGCCTTGAGTAGCACGATTAATAATCTAATAGTAACAACAACAAAAAAAAACGCTACGATTATACGTTCTCAAAAACCAGTCTCAAATCATACAATCGAAACGAGTCGGCCCCCCCTTCCCTGAAGCCAAGAACAGAACTCGTGTGTATTGTCACCTGTGGTTTAGTGGGTGGCCATAAAACCAGTTCATGGTTCTGAAACGAGTAGACGAACTCGGGCGATAATACCGCTGGCAAGCCTAACGGGTCGGGAGGGGGAAGGTGAGCTATGGTCGGGACTAGGTGCACGGGACGAATAAATGTACGTTGAACTCCAAAGAAAATGAATCAATAAACAATTCTTTAATTATTATTTTATTGCGACATACAGTAAAATACAACAGACGTAGATACCAGCAGGACACGATGGGACATTCGTAGCGCGAGAGGGATTTATTTACATTCGACCTTTACTTTCAAAGTTAAACAATAAAAAACATTGCCAACGTATGTATTGTATCCAATACATGATCTTGATGGCCACAAAAACCGATAGACAAACATAATATATATACATATATACATACATATATACATACATATATATATACATATATATATACACACATAGTGGTTCATAGTTATGTACCTAGTTTCGTAATGGGAACATATATTACTATAAACGTCGCATATATGGCATAGGCAAGTACGCATGTTTTATTACGTCACGTTCTTAGTGTAGTTCTACAACATTTCTTATTGTTTCTCGATGTGGCCCCTCCCGCCTCGATTCAGCTATGCAGATGATTCTCGCTCTCAGTGTACACATTGTGCAGCATCTCGGGTGTTACCGTAGCCACATGCTCCGCTATTCGCCGCATCAGGTCCCATGTATCGTGTGCGGTTTTGTGGGATAAACTCTATATTTTAGTCTCCACAAAAAGAAGTCACGAGGGGTGAGATCAGGGGAGCGGGCTGGCCAAAGTAGTAGTCCTCCACGGCCGATGCAATTCTCCCTAAAGGTCTCAGTTAACCAATCCTGTACGCGAATTGCAAAGTGCGCGGAAGCACCATCGTGTTGGTAGACCAGACAGAATATCTATGTCCCTACCATTCGCCAGTTAGGGGGACTGCTGCAGAATGTCCACATAGTCGTCAGCGTTAATAGTTTTATTGGGGGAAAACGGTCCATATACTTTGGTACCAGATAGTACACAGGAAACATTCACCCTGCCGGTCTCTCATCGCCCCATATCAGGCAGACTGTGGTGGGGACTTTGTCTCATGTACATATCCATCAAATACCTCCATCAAACTCGCAATAAACCGCCACTTTTCATCGCTTAGCCCCACCATCTTGAAGCGTACTAAGAACGTGACGTAATAAAACACGGCGTACTTGCCTACACCATATAAGCGACGTTAATAAAAATACAATTTCTCATTACAAAAGTGGGTACGTAAATATAAATCTGTATGTATATATATATATATATATATATATATATATATAGGCAAAATGATCTGACACATTTGTAGGTATAAAAATATAAATATCTTAAACAATTGCATCATGGATGAGATGGATATGAATTTGCCAGCTACACAATTCTTAGCACAAGTCACTGGATAAAGTAAGGCATGATATGAGTAACAAACCAGCAGTGACTTCTCGCAATTATCATCCTTGCAAAAACTAGCGATTATCAATGCGTGTACCGAAAACAATGTAACTAAAATTACTAAAATTAGCGGAAGATCGAATACAATATCTGAATACAGCGCGTGGAATACTAAAGTCGCGCGTTGTCTTATAAGCTAAACGATAAACGGTAGAACGTTTTAAGTGATGTAACAACAATGAACGTTTTAAGTACTGAAATCTGCAACGAAAGCATGAAACAACGAAAAACGATCAAGTCTCACGTACCTGATAGACTGCGCTGTTGCGTAGTTTGCTGAAAGTAGACAGACAAGCCTTCCTCAACATCGAATAAGGTGATTCATAATTATTGAATTTTTTAAAGCGTGTAACATAAACCTCACATACTGACTTGGAGTCAAAAAGCAAAAATGATTCTATGATCGAAAATGGGTAAGCCGACATCTGGATTTGTCATTTATCATGATTACCTGTTTACGGACTGCTGGGCCAATGTTCAGCTTTCTGTCTTTGAATATCAGATTATCAGCCTAAAAAATACCGATGTACGTCCAGTTTTCATTGAATCGCAACACTTTAGATGATGAAAACGTTATTTTATATACATACGAGGTTTAAGGTATTTGATGCCGGAAGTTTAATGAAATGCGAAATATCGAGAAATACCTCTCAGTGTAACTAATTTGTCCCGTGTCTTCAGGGATAGCCAGCCACTAGGTCGACACAACACAGCCTAGCCATCGTGTATAGGTAAAATTAGGGGTGGCAGTGGCTGGGAATGTTAACGAACCCACCTCATGATGCATGGACCCCATAACTCAGAGGTGTCAAAATTCAAAACAGAATTTTTACGATATTCACCAGGAAAGTACAGGGTAATCTTGTAACAACTTGTGTATTTGCATATACAATGCCCTCCCCCCTATTAAATAGATAATTCACATAGACGTGAATACATGATGATATGATGAATAAAAACTTACATCTTTTTTGATGATTTTTTCAGCGTCTTCTTGAGTTTCAAATGTAACAAAGCCATATCTGCAGCAATAAGTGTTTTTCCACATTGAACAAACACTTTCCATCAATAAACTAATATTTCTTCATTTTCCCCAACCAATAGTTCAAAATTCATTTTAAAATCAATCACAATTACGAGAATGTTAGGAGTAGATTATTACAACCGTTATCAATTCCATTTTCGATTTAAAACTTATTTCAACTCAACATTAACAACTTAAGATATACTGCAAACATATAACTACGCGACAAGTTATTGTTAACTGGGTATTTATTATATAAATGGAAATGATGCCAGTCCTACCCTCTGGATACGCCGCCCCTATCTGTGATAATCTTAGTGTCCTTGACAGCTCCAAATGCCGAGAAGTACGTTTTCAACTCATCCTCCGTTGTCTAACAAGCAATTGTAAAAACATAAAAATTATAAATAACACGATAAATTTATGCAGTAGATATTTGTATTCTTTTTCATAAGTAGAGGTATTTGAATAATCAAATTATTGCTATACAGTGTAGAGGGCTCGGAGAGCGATTGTGGGTGTTGTAAAAATATTTATTTGAATCTTCCAAAAGGAGCTTATCCCAATTATTAGCTAGGTACTAGAATGCATTTATCAGCTGGCAGTGACATACACTTGGCTAGAGAACAATGCCCATCTTTGACCAGCCTTGGTAGCTGAGCAGTACCCAGCAGTGTGTAATTCTGCCAGCACAGCATGGTGCAGTCTCCAGGGCTTTTGGAAGAAAGACCTTGTGTATTGTATAGGAGCAATTGAAACCAGATGGCAATAATTATGAAAGTAGTGTTGACATCCATCAAAACTAGTATATTTCATTACTGCAACAGCTTCTGTTATTTGGAGACCCTACTCCTACAGATGTCAGCCGATGTGAATGTAAGTAAAAAAAGGTAGCATCTAATTTATCTAGTAATTGGTTACCATGACATTATAGCGTATTATAGCATTTTACTAGTGACCGTATGTACTACATAGTCATTTGCTGAAAAATGTGCAAATGTTGCACAGGTAATACTGTTAACTTCAGAAGTGGATATATTTAGGTGTTCTGGACTACTAAAATCCACTTTATACAAATTTACTATAGGACTGAATGAAGAAAAGTGACTTAGAAGAAATCACGATCATGGCAATATAATTTTACATATAACATACCCTGAACAGTACATACATGGTATATTTACACTACACGTACATTAAATAACGTACATTTGAGACAATGCCTCCAACGAATATTCTGTTCGGTACAGGTGTACCATATTTTGGTGCATGTGTACTGGCAACTGATGATGCTGAAGGTGTTGGGGATGGGGACACATTACCGGATGACTGTAAACACAGGGAACCGGAGCCATAAAGAAAGTGGCTTTCATCAACAAACAATGGACGAACGAATTACTTTAAACAACTCGTGTCAGCACAGTGATCAATGTACCAAAAAAACCATTTGGATCTTTGATGATTATGGCCACAATAGTGGAAAATGTGGGGACCAAAACAATACCAAAAAATCAAACTGGAACTTTATTGCGTAGCCTCAGGGAGCTTGACTGCAATTGAAACCAGAAGATGCCGATTCGATTATTGAGTCTAGCTGTGGCCTTGTTATGGCAGAAAGTATCGAACACCTCTATCTCCCCAAGGGGGTCTCGGTAGCGGTAGCCCTTACAATGTCACTATGTAAGAGCTTATTCCCTGACCTGGTTGTGTTCTACATGCTACATCGATGGTCTCTATAAAACTTACCTCTTCACTCTCCGCACCTCATTGACAATAATCATCTTTCATAGATATGGCGTAGAGTACAAGAAATGGGTTCTGTCTGTGGGCATTTGGAACCAGTGGTGTGTATAGACAAATGTCAACTGTCACCCCAGACTCAATTGGTATTGCTAAGGTGTTTTTCCCACTATCACAAGTGAGATTAATCTAATCATCATTGTACCCACAGCTCACGCAGGTGAGCTTTATAAAGGTAAAGGGCTAATGATGGCCTAGATGTTAAAAGCGATGAGTATATACATAATGATTGTAGTTTATTTTTATTATTATAATTATTATTTAATGTGGCTTCCTATTATGCAAACTTAAGGTAGAATAACCAAAATGGCATCACAGATTGTGGTCAGTTTGCATCAGCAGTTGAGTGAAAGAAGGAAAGCTCTAAATGTTTTTTGGAAATAAGGAGAGTGGGGGGGGGGGGGCGTTTCAATGGAATTATCTAGTTTATTAAAAGTTACGGGATTAATATACTTTAAAGCACGTTGACCTATTGCTTTGTTCATGCGAGGAATAGGAATGTTGGTATGAGAAATGGAACGATGTGAGTGATTCAAAGAGGACATGTTGCTTGAGAAGGAGTATGTAATGATGATGATATGTCATTAATAATAATTGATCTGATATCGCCCTTTTTAAAACATGTAAATGACCAAAGTGCCTCACAGAGAGCTCCATACAAACTAAAAATTACCAGCTAAAAATTGATTATTGATTATTAAGTTATAAATTTCACAAAGAAGTATTTGCATCTCATATTGAGAGATGGAAGACAGAGATTAGATCAAGGAGAGAGGAAGAGGTGCATGGCGAGGAAGAGACGAGGCAATAAGACAGCAGTGGCATATTCAAGATGAAGGCAAATGACAGAATGATGAGTAGTAGATAAGTGCGGTAGGTTGATCAATTACCCAAAAGTACTGCCTACTGTTTACTGCCTTTTATAAATTATAATTCTAAGTGTGCCTGGTAACCAGCACTCGTGAGGAGTCAGATGATAAATACGATTTTCATCTTTTCATCATATATCAAATATTTCTTATAAAACTGCCTCGATAGATAAAAATTATATGTTGAAAAAAAAACTGATCTAGAAACTAAAAAGAAATATTAATAATAAACTCGCGGTACCTGACTAAGACGTTAATTTAAATGAATTAAGGTAAGAACATAAACTAAAGTAAAGGAATACTATTTATCTTGAGTAAATGCGATTAAATTTAAGTTATTCTTACCATTGTAATCAATACGATTATTCCAAAAACAATATAAGTTACAAATCTAATTGAAACACCGAATATAAATCTGCAACAATTTCAAAGAAACTCAAAATGCTCAACAACACAACTGTAAAGAAACGCTCGTCGTCAGCCGTTGGAAGCAGCAGCCGATAGTCGGACGATACCAAAATCACGCTCTTATCTGGGTGGCGCATTGCAGAACGACGCTAGTTTCTATTATTTTAAACAACAAGATAGATAAAGAAATTTCTTCTGCGATATACACATATAAACTCATAAAAAATCTTATGCGTCGTTGAAATAATATCATTTTGCGGTATTTTAATAAATCAAGTGATCATGCCGCCCCTATTGATGTTAGAACTGACGGCACGAGCCGGTGGCAGACGACGCTTGAGGTAGTCGTTTGGCGCCATCTGTCCACGCGCGCTCAACTGATCCTAGAAGCCGAGTATAGTACGTATGTTATATGTAGGCTAAGTTAGAACTGATCGTGGGCTTGGAAATGTCGTCGTCACACGAACTGTCATTTTATTATGGCTATTATGACTGTGTATTTGTCTCCATAATGGATTTGTAGCGTTCGGCGGCAACAACGTTTCGCGGTGAATGGAAGCTAGCGTTATACGTATAGGCTTATATATCCGGGCTATAATAAATTGGGAAGATAAACAAGGTTGTACTTTGAAAGTAGGGGAAGCAGACAGTCGAGTAAGCGCGCCAGACTAGTAACTGAAAGGTCGTGGGTTGTTCCAAACTACGCGTTGGTCGGCTTGTCGGCTTTTCTGCTGCGATCGTCAGCATGTCATTTATCCCTGATTGGTGGGATAGACCCATTTCTAAAATATACATTGACATTATAAACCTTCCCGGGTGATGTGCGAGTATTATGTCTATTCTGAATACTATTAACTGTCATTAACAGTAATTGTAAAGCACATGTGAGGGCTTTTATTGGCTGATACCTGCCACTTATAAATCTCGAAGTCCACCCTACATATAAGTCAACACACAATAATAAAACATGACTATAAATAGGCATGATAAATATAATTGAACTGAATATATGAATCGGTGATGTTAATGGGGTTGTCAATGTGGTCCAATCAGCATCAGATGTACAGCTATTTTTCTGTGCATTTCTGTACGACTATTATCGTCACTCATGACCTAATGGACCTGTCAACTAGGATAACGATTACACTACATGGCGCCCACACATAAAGGCATCGTTCTTGAATCAAATTTATTAATTTGTGTTTCTAATCCATCGTTCATCGATTATAATGTTTTAACAAATTATTTGATTTAAGCCAGTACCATTTAAACACGCCCTACTATCGCATGTATCTTACTGGAATGTTCCCCGTGAGTATTACCCCGCCTCTTTTTATACTAGCGTCTGCAATTCGTTTATTTTTAATACGTAGAATTTCATTGGCTGCGCGCTAATGTCAACATTAATTAATATAGAGTTGGACGTAGATTGAAACTTAAGGATTAATTTAGGATATTTTTTAATTAGAACGGAAACGATTCATAATTAAACCTTGTTACCACTAAATAACGTTTGGACGTGATTTTGTCTTCGCGGAGTGTTGTCTTGTAACAACCTGATGCCAAGTTGAATCAATAATGTTATATTTTGGGCTTGTATGATTTTGAGAGAGATTAGTACACTCTAGGCCTATTGTAGCTTACGGTACATTCATTGACAACAGTAGTAGGGAAGAGTAAAAGATTTACTGGGCTTATGTAGTGTACCTTGGACCTGACTTTTGACATGTACTAACTTCATGTTACACACTTGTTAGAAAAGCTTTCATTGCGAATATACGGAGATTTGCACAGAAAAAAAACCTATACCGCTGATGAGCAAAAATTGACAAGTCTTTAGAAATGCGTTCCTTTTTGGAACATGTCATACCTTACATGATGACCCAAATGTGTGTTCCTTTTTGGTCTGTTTAGTGTGGATCAAAGGCCATGTATGCCAGTGGAAGGGTGGAATTATGGGTAACATGAATGCTGTTTTTTCACTGTAGCGGGCAGATGCTTTGATTGACTCCCTTTAAAATTTACAAACAGAAGATATAGTAATTTGCTTGTGACAGCCACCATAAACAAGATAATGACCCAAGCAACACCGAGATACCACACCCCCCCTGGCTGACATTTATAGGCAAATGAGAGATGAGTGTGAAAGGATGATGCATCGGAATGGTAAAAGATAAAGTACAACATATAGACTACAGGTATCAGCAAAGGCCGTCACAGGCGGTTTACAACGAGTGTTTTTACAACAGTTATATTCAGCGCATATACAATACCTTCCACACTCGCATATCACTGGTCAAAGATGATATCAAGTGGTTACGCGTCATGGAAACGTGTCCACTCCAACTATCGGGGATAAATTACTTGCCGATGATCGCTCGAGAGAGACACCCCGAAAAAAAACTGCATTTTTCTGATGGGACTCAAATCTATGACCTTCAAATAACCATTTTTTTTGTGTATTTCTCTCCAGCTATTTAAAGAACCACATTGGCTACTCCCATTAGGATCACGTTGCTGAGGATCATCGCCGAAAAGACAACCGACGAGCGTTTTTGAACCCGAGTCTTGTCGGATAAAAGTCCAGTGCTCCTAGCACTCGACCACCTGCTCCCCCAATGGAACCGGGTTAAAGTAATTACAGTAGTAACAGGTTTAAACTTATATAATTGTTGAATGTTATATATAAAGTTATATACTAAAGCTCAATAATGACAAAACAGAGATCCTTTGCATACACTGAAAGTTCCGGCCTTGCACACTTCCCAACCAGATTCACCTATTGACGATACAGACCTTGATGTAACCACAAAAGCAAGAAATATAGGCGTAACATTTGACTCCACACTTTCATTAGATGCACATATAAACAATCTAATTATCAGCTTCGTAACCTATATCACATACGCAAGTATTTGTCAGATCACTCAGCCACTACAGTCG
>WURV02155598.1:0-16533 GCA_011762755.2 Epimenia babai
TATCTAGCGTATAAATTAACGTGATTTTGGCGATGAGAAGTGTCCTCTCGCGCATCCCTAATAATCATTTGAAAATTCTCTATTTTATAAGAAATTTGTTATTCCACATACAATATTGCAAGCTTGTTTGCGGGTATAAATATCTGTTTTGCTGTTTAGCATTCATTTTTATGCCAAACGAGACCTGTTCCGATAGGACACTGCGTGCCTTGAAGAGGTAATAAGAAGACGTTCGAACGCCTTATTTCTGATTAGAACACATCATATCTTGCCATGTACGCAAGAAATGCTCAGTTTGAATGCGGTTCAGCAATACACACTGATCTGGTATGTCGGTCAATGTTTACTTCTACATTCCTTCCATGCTGGATTCAGCATGACATAATAACTTTCGTTTTGGTTTCAGACTGGACGAAGCCAAACACTACCACCAGATAGACCGTGAACAGATAAACAAACTAAATCAGCAGCTGTCTGAATATGATGGCGAGATTAGTCTGCTGCGCCGGAATCTTGAGACGATGGAGAAGGACCGTGATCGCGATCAGCTTACCATCAAGCGTCTCACCGAAGAGGTGGAGAAGCTGCGAAACGTGAGTGTAGGAAATGGCAGGCATGCAGGTACCCGCACACTTAAAAGTATCTGCTTTTTACAGTCTAACCAAAGCTGTTAGAAATTATATATTTGGAAAATGATAACATCATAAGTCGTATGATAGTAAATTGGGTAGGAATGTTGCAGTCACACTTCCCCAACTGGATGTCTTTATGAATTATAGATGTAGGATTTTATATAACACAATTAAAAATATCTATTTAAAATTATTGGCCTATAAAACATTATTGCTTGAAATTTAAATTAAATGTATACAACTATATTACAGTCTTTATTATAGTTCAATGCTTTTCTTTGAATGTCTGCAGATTTTGAACCCGGACTCTTCCAGTTAAATTAGTATTAATATAATTCATTGACTTTACTATCGATTTTAAGCATTTTTGGGATCAAACCTGCCGTTTTATTTTGGATGACACGTCGTTTTATCAGGCACTTAATAACATGACGTTGGCTCAACTGGACGCGGAGAACAGACGGCAGACACTGTCCGAGGAGATGGACTTCCTGAAGAGCGTTCACGATGAAGTAAGTCATACCGGACACAGTAGCGCTGCATTAGTCCTATATTCACAACCTTGCAAATGCTGCTGATATCTATACATTCACGATTTTCAATCAGCTTTTCTATGACAAAGAGCATCTCTTAAATATTCCAAAGTATATTACGCCAGATGAAAAGGGAAAAATTCTTGACTAAATTACGTTGAGGTCTTTATCCTAGTTATTCTTTAATCCAAATGGCATTACTATTTCTTTCTTGTCTTTTTACAATATTTCTAACACAGCAAATCGCATCTCCAAGTATTTTTTCAATAGATGCAAATTAAACTGATATTCATTTCCATATCACCATCACATCTGCATCGATCTCAATTTTCTTCTGGACGATAGAAGCCGTGTAATTAATTACCGGTACTCATAACAGAAAACATTATTACTATTTCTGTAATTGGCAATACCTCATAATCGTATAAATGACTGCATCACTTGATAGGAAATGAAAGAGCTCGCTGCCCTGGCGTACAGAGACACGACCGAGGAGAACCGCGAGTTCTGGAAGACTGAGTTATCCCAGGCTATCAAAGACATTCAGAACGAGTTTGACATGAAGACTGATGGGATTCGAAGCGATCTTGAGGCATACTACAACCTGAAGGTAAACCTCTACTTGCGGTAGTCGTGCGTCATGCTATCATTCCACAGCTACTACACCTAACAAACTTGATTCACCAAAGCTCACGATAATCCTAAATTCAGTAAGTCTCAAAACGTCACTGAAAAATGTCTACTTTTCATATTATGGCTAAGATGAACAGTCACCCGTCCGTACTTGTATCAGTAAAAAACACGAATGGGTGCAGTTGAAAAAGGTAATTTATCATCAAATGCTTGTGCAATAGACGTCAAATTAGTCTCTTAAGATGATGCTACCCTTTTTCGGGATATTACTGAATGACAGAAGGAAACACGATGTTTTTTATGGTACTGTCAATATTTGTATTATAATATGCACAAGGTAAGGTATTTGCCAAATCTTTCCGTTAATTTAATGGCTTTCCCCTTGTCTTATTTGGCACTATCAATCATAATTGCACGTACCAGGTACAAGAATTCAAGACAGGGTACACTAAGCAGAACATGGAGACGACGCATGCACGAGAAGAGACAAAGAAGTTCCGACAACAGGCGGGCGATCTGAAAGGCAAGATTGCCGATCTCGAGGCCAGGGTAGGGTATATATTCGAGTTTTAAATAATTGTGAAAGATTTCACTTTCATAAGCTGTGTTGTGGTGTGTGAAAGAGGAAAATACATTCTGTCAAACTGTATTTCCATATAAGGTATGAGATAATCTTTGATATTGCTGCTATCCTCTCCATGACTCAATAGCTATAGTTACACTAAATATAATATTCTTTTTGCACTATCTATTAGGATTGTGTCTTAAGAAGATTTGATGCAACTTAGAATAACTGTACGACTTACAGAATGCCCAATTAGACCAACGCTATCAGAAGCTTCTGCGCGAATTCGAGGACAAAGACCAAGAGCATGCCATTGAGATGGGTTCAATGAAGGATGAAATATCCACGCTGAGAGCTGAAATGGAAAGAATACTGGTCGAGTTGCAGACCCTTCTTGACGCGAAGCTGTCCCTTGAACTGGAAATCGCTGCGTATCGCAAGTTACTTGAAGTTGAGGAGAACAGGTACTATATGTTTGGGTGTGAATTAGCAGAGGCGCCTTCCAGTATTCCTTGCAGCAAATGCGCCATCAAATTTTTTTCACCAGTCCTTGTCTGTTTGTCAGCAAACTCAATAAATCTGTACAGCCCAAGGATGAACAACCCGTGGCTGTAAACGCTTTGTTCCTCTTTAATCAATTATTTATTTTTCATACCCATTCTTTGTCAACATTTTTTCAATTTTAATAACGTAAAAAATTGATTTTTTTACACGTTTCAATTGAATTGTGCAACATAGATGTATAATGTTCCAGATAGTAGATAAAATATTTGATATTATGTAAATGTTTACCATACACGTTGTATCATCTATTTAGTGCACGTTTTACTGTGCTATATCTACCAGTAGCTTGTTCCTGATGAGTCTCTTTAAAAACGCATAGATCGTCCAAAGCGGAAGCAGCAATGACAGCGTCTATGAAATCCGATGGAAATGCAGACGATGCGATGCTGAGGGAAGTCTCATCTAACCTTCTGGCTTCGGCTGGCGGTGACGGTGGAGTTTCTGCGAGTAGCGGTGGGGGTGGTGGTTACTATTCATCATTCTCGGCATCGGGCGGAGGTAGCAAGTCAATGTCGGCATCTGGCGGCGGTTCTATGGCATTCTCGTCATCGACAGTTGAGTCGTCATCCTCCTTTTCGAGTGGAGGATCGTCCGCTACGATCAAAGGCGATGCGAAATCGGCTGATGCTGTAGATAGTGGTTCTGCTGATGGTATTTCGATTTTTCATTGGCTGTTGCATGTTCTTGTCAAGATTGGTGTCACTCTATATAGTTTCCCTTTGAATGCTTTTTTCACCTCTCTGTCTCAACACACGACGTTCCTCGTTTTCCGGCTGGGCATCACCAGACGTACAGTCTTACTTTTTCTGTTCTGATGCATGCAAGATCTTTAATGTGATTTGTCTTTTATCATTGTTGTATATCTACTGCGTTTTGTTGGCATGTTTTATCGTTTGCTTCTTTTTCGTCTTTAGGGAAATAGAGGAAAATGGCGCCGTTGACCAAATTCGTAGTTCTAAATGCTTAGATATATCACAGCCATTACTGCATATGTCATATCTGCTTGATTATAGGCATAAGGACCAAATGTTTGAGCTTAGATGTTCACTCCTACCTTAGCTGGAAGTGGCTTAACGATCGCTTCATTTTTATTTCCCGCGCAGTTATTGTGTATTGTCTACTCGGCCACAGGGTCGGATTGCGTTCTGTTGTGGAGAACATGATCAGCACGCAGACGTTACAAAACGACACTCAATACATAGACACAGTAGACAGTCACAGACAGAAAGGTTATAAAACAGGTCGTGTCGCCAATAATATATCATATAGATACCTTATTGTCATATGAAACAATTTTCTCACCATAAAATGTTTATTAGTAATTTTTTGTCTATTCTTAATAAGATTTGTAACTTTTTCTAGCATATTGATGCAATTTTCTTGCATGCTATTCGTGTTTTCGTCTGTGTGTGGCCACAGCTTGATTGATTTCTTATAGTTTATGTGATTAATCACACAATCCAGTTACCTCGCAGACCTAAATCAGATTTCTTGTTACCACAGCATGGCATGGTTCGTATTTTGTAAGTGGTAGTTAAATTAAAAATACCTGTTAAAAACCGTCGCTATTATTCTATTAATCATTTTTTAGTGATGACGGCAAATCAACAGTTAATTTTTGTTCAATGAATGTTGGCTTCGTGTGTTTCCACCATTGGATGCGATAACGGTCATTATTCTTCTAGACATTAAGCGCATCAACCTCGCAAACTCACTCTCGTTAATGTTTGTCAATGAATTAAAGTCAAAATTCCATCACATTCGTTGGTTGGGATTGTCGGTTGTATTCGCGGCGACCAACTTTGTCCTATGCACGTTAAGTCGGGAGCGATAAAGGATGTATTATACGGAAACCATCGCATGGTAATATAGCAGCTCTGTTCTTCAATAGTCTCGCCAGTAGAGTATTGAAGCATTGTCAAAGCGGTTTACGATGCGCGATCTAACAGTCAACATAGCCACAATGTCACACGATGAAATTCCTTCTTCGTGTATGCTAATAGCACTGCACCTATCATCACTACATCGGTGTGTCATGTTTACTACTATGAGTGCTCAGTCTAATTTACTGACAAAATAATAACCACGTGTAAAAGTGACACCATTTTGTTTTTTATCATAGTTTTGTATTTGTTTTAAACGTATGTTATTCCAATCAAAAGAAGTTCGGATTGGGTTCATGCGATAATTCAGTTTAGCTCTCTTTCATTAAAATGCAAGAAGGCCCAAATCAGGATCACAGGAATATTTGGCTTCTTTGCAGCCGTGCATGGCAACAGACATAATGATAGTAGTGACTATCATAACTCATATTTGGCTGACGTTCATTTTTGACTAGCATATATTATATGCATTTCCCAACACCAATAATCGTTTATTAAGTAATGCTTGATAGAAAATCGGACAAGAACAACACTACATCTATGAAATAAAAGGTCTTTTAGTGTAAAATTGCGTCTTGCATAGGTATTGATTGTTTTTAATTTGTATGAATACTGTATTGATGGAACTTTTGGGACGCATACTGTAATTAAACCCCTGATATTATTTATTAACTAAATTACATATATTTTCGGACGAAAACATTGCTATAAACACCGTCGTCATTTTGAAATGAAATATATTTGATTTCAAGTGCACTCATAGCATTGCTGTCTAACACACTTCATATCGATCAATATACTATTTAAAAGTATGGATATGGCCGAAGCAACGTGAAGTATTGTTGAATTATAACTATCATTTTGTAGTACTGAACACACAAAGTCTTACCACAGTGCGGTGACGTTTGGTTTCTGCCATTGCCGTATTTTATGCAATAAGGGAGTTTCATACATGCACCGTATTTTAAATGATTATTTTCTTTTATGAGTCCTATAACTATATTCAGCATTTTCCTTGAATATGGAATTTATCGTATGCATTTGTATTGGGTGAATTCAAGAAGACGCAAAATAAAACAAATATACTACCACGATATACGACAACGAAAGATATCATCTTACACTCTATAATTATAACGATGTTTCTTCTCTTTTTACGCTTTCTTGAAGTATACAAATGCTGATAATTTCATTTTATGAAGTATGTATGCATGTATTTGTTAATATTTAACTGGGTTAGCTAATAAGATGTTATATTGTTTCGTATTTTACATCATGGCTACCGTGTTAACCTGTATATCTCAATCTCACAAATAATGCTATCTTTTTGTAAGTGCGTTCATTATAATAAACAATGGAATATCTAATACAGACAGTCAAATGGCTATGAAGATGATGAGGGGTGAGGTGTCTGCCAGGACGACCTCTCAGCGCACAGTGAAGGGTCCCATCGCTATCTCCGATATTAGCAGCGAGGGTAAATACATCACGCTCGAGAACAAGGGAACGAGCAAAGTAGTAAGTAGTCACTACCCACGAAATCGCAAATTGTCTAGACAGAGGTGTGTAATAAGAAAATGAGAAGTCATTTTAAATATGAAACACGGGCACGAACAAAGTAGTAAGTAGTCACTACCCACGATATCACAAATTGTCTAGACAGGTGTATTTTGAGAAAATGAGAAGTCATTTTATATATGGCAACTCAGCCATTGAAATCATATTATTGGATCACAGCTGATTTGGGATATCAGTTTTTCTCGTTGGTTATCTTATTAAAACTAAAATGTCAGTATGTTCTAAATCTGCTTAAAACTGTACCTAAAGGCATGGCAGAAACTCCCCTTTTGTTGTCCATTTGATAGAGCACCATTGTAGATATCTGGAAGGCGTTGGTTTGTTCCTGACCTAAGATTCCTGTTCCTGCACTTTCTTGTAACGGTGGTTTATCTTTGATATAGGTGAAGGACGAACAGCTGGACGGCTGGAAGCTCGTGCGACAACTGGACGGTACCAACAGCGTGACTTACACGTTCGGCAAGTATACTCTGCCTGCTAACAAGACCATTACGGTGAGTCCAGCGTCCAACTAGTGGCCGGTTTTAGATCCACGACAGTCCTGGATATTTACATTACATATGTTATTATAGCACTTTGATAAACGTAAAATTTTTCAATACAATGAACAACAATAATATTAAGAAGTAAAATTTTTAATGGCACACGCAACTCGCTGTTTGTAATGATTTTATCGTAGTCTTAGTGTCATGATTTTTTATGTGGTAATGACGATATTGTCCGTAAGTATGGTTAAACAAGATGGTAGTAACGCAGCTCTTGTTTATGGTGCCACGTCTGATTCGTTGGGGGGGGGGGTGGCTGGACATCCTCTCAATGCTATATTTCTATCGATTATCATGTCCATACCTGCGGCAGTTCCTTGCTCGGTTGACATTCTTGTTGGGCAACTGCGATCTCACTTCGTAAAGTCGAGATATCGAGTATTCACTACCCTGACGACATACATTTTATGTGGTGCATACTTGTACATTGCAAGTGCGCGTTATTCTACGTTACAGATATACGCTAAAGGTTCGTCTAAACTGGCGACGACGAAGGATCTGATCTTGGACAAAGACGATTCTTGGGGCGTGGGCTCCCACGTTGTCACCACGCTGTATAACGAAAAGGATGAGGTCGGTGTAGCCGGTGTCTCAAATTACTACGTTCCTATTATCATACAAGTCATAAAGTTAACATCGTGATTTAGACGATAGAATAAGACTGTACTGATTAGGATCCAATTACGTGTAACCGTTTAATAACTGCTAGTGTTTAAGTGTTATTAGTAAGCTGAGATTGTTATTACTTTATGATTAAAGACTCACACCGAATCGTACTTGTTCAGTAAATTTTCATGTTACGTTTAATTCAACATAAGAAATAAAAAAATTATAACCGCATAGACAGATCATCTACTACAGGATTGTTAGACTTGAATGCACGCAGACCGTCGTGCTGACTAGTATACTACTTTGGGTGTTAGGGGCCTGGATAGTCTTTGCATGCCATTTTACAAATCTTGGTAGTGGAACATTAATACTGTTATCAATTTCCATTTGGCTCCTGCAATAATATCACGTTCAAGAAATCCTGTGTAAAATGAAAAATGTAACAATAATTTCAGATTGCACCTGATAAAGTATAGTTGTATACGGAAGCTTTTAATCATAACTTTAGGTAGTCAAAAAGGAGTTACCTTTATTTTTCGTATGCGATGTAGCTAAAACCGCTACCCACATCTCCTTAACAATAATTTCACTATTGGAAGGTTCCAAAGTTCAATTCCATCAGAAAACAACGTTTGTATTTGGACTTCCGTATCTTAGACCTACAGCGATACCACCTATATTCCAGGAGCGAGCATCCACCATCCAAAATACGATCTACCAGTAGAACAAATTGTGGAACTGTCAGCTGATGGAATTACAGGAAGCTCCAGAATCGCCGAGTCATACAAAGAGCGATTCCATTTTTTCGTGTTTGTATGCGGCTGTTGTATTTCACGTTGTCTGCTGTGGCTTTATTCGGTTAGTTTCCTAAAACGGGCTACGCAGTTAGCGAGGATTTGTTTACTCTACGGAAAGGAATTCAAACCAGTTTATTTTCGTTTTGCTTATCATAGACCAAGCATTTGTACATTGTAGTACCTGGGCTATAGTATCCAGTAGTTAACGATGGCAAATATAACAAATTCTTGAAGATGCACTATATGTGTTATATGGCCACAAGACGACAATTCTGGTAAATTGAACATATTCACAATCAAATGATATTATGTAGTAAAATGCAGTAGTCCGATCTACCAATACCCGTTATTTCATCGGTGCGAAAAAACGATTTCATTGGCGTCACATACTACAAAATTCCGACGGTGCAATAGACACTATTAAAACGTCATAGTACATACCGTAAACCCTTTACATTAACATACTTCATTGCCGTTAGAAACTTCATGACGTATTCAGCGGAAGTTGGCATCACATCTTTTGATACTCTGATCTTTCTTGTGTTTGGTTATTTGAAATTTTATGTTTTAAATATTTTTCCATAAACTTTTGTACATGTCGCAGGCATACAGTATAAAATGATTTTATAACTATATTTTAATGACTATATGTTACTGTAAAATATTACGTTATTAATAAATGGTACATGCACAATTATTTTATTTACATATATTTTAGGCCGCATTTACCAATATAGTTATATATTTGCTTTAAAAATTCGTTATGCAAATTTTCATGATTTATCCTTTATGCATTTTTTGCTACAGTGCCGTGTGTTAATATTGATATACTATTTTACTAATGTTGTATTCATATAATATATACGAATTACTTATCAAGACAGGTGAGGTAATTTTACATAACATCGAGCAATGTCATCAAATTTGGTTGCAATGATTTAAAGACCTGAAACTCCAATGTGGTATACATACAAACAATAAGCCATCATTTTGGTTATCAAATTCACTTGGAATGATTTAAAGACCTGAAACTCTAATGTGGTATACTTACAAACAATAAACCATCATCTAGGACGACTTCTTGAAACCCTCGTGTGGGTGTATACGTACCGACGGTCAACACATCGTTGCCATATTCGTTCGTGACGTATCTTCGGTCTTTTCCTACTTCTTCGTATTATATAAAAGCACGCGTATAAATCATTGTGTACCGTATTTATTATGTGTCCAAAATTTATGGTTGAAACACGATAATATTTAGAAAATCTATAGCACAAATTTTCCACGATTGATCAATGCATTTCGTCACTTAGTGTCGTTACTTGTTGAACGCTTACCGATATCGTTAGAGGTTGTACTCATTCCACTCAATGCTCCATAGTCGTGTTAGTCGAGCTTTTGCTTATCTATGGTTGTGAACAAAAATTGTGATTTGCACTTTTCGTAAAGTTTTTGGCTTAACGTAACTTATGCACTAATATAAACACTCATGTGAAATGTCTTTTCAAATTTATGACAATAAATATAAAACTACTGTTTGTAGATATTTTTGCACGAATATCTTTATTTTATATCCACATTTTATATTAGAAAACGACAAACGCGTAAAGACCTAGAGATAAAGGAAAAAGAAGTAAAAGAGTAAAAATTTGTCTTAGGCCTATATGTAATTTACAGCATATTATGTGTACCTTAAAATCATAAAATCTGTATATGTTATAATATTTCGGAGTGATGGAAAGAGTAATTCTCCTAAAATAGTTTATGTTTCATACATAAAATTAAAATGTCAAAACCTTTTTGAATATGATTGTGGGACGGAGATGCATTTGTGTACGAAAATGCTATTTTGTATCTGAAAATGGGCCTACATTAAAAAATACAAATAGAAATTCACTATCCCTAATTCGCGGTGCCCGTAATGTTGCATGACAGACACTCCCATGTTTTATCATTTTTGGGTGGTTTATTCCCAAGCAAAATGTATTCAACCCATAGTCTGATATCATCCTTTTAGTATTATATAAATATATAACAATTATCGTCAATTTATCTCACTAGAAAGTGAAACTGAAATTAACATTTAATTGCCAAAAAGTATATCACAAAAAATTGAAAAGTCCTTATATTATTTAAATATACACCAACTGATAAAACTTTACGTCATTCCATATAGAACTATAATGATATGTAGTGAAAAAGCATTAATTTGGGAAAATTGTGTAAACAACACATTTATGTCGAGATCTAAACTATGTAAATTACTCTTTCAAAATTTTTGACAAAACTTCGATATTTATGGTTTACATTAACAATAAATTACAAGGTTGCCTATACATTGTTTTTTATATATACAGTTCCCTTACTAAAACGCAAACAGATATTTCTCGGTCATTTAAATGCATTTATGTATTATTATCGTCTTTAATACGAGTAAATTTAATGTAAGGTGATGGAATAAGTTCATGATAAACAGAGGACATTGTTACAGCATGGCAGTATTAATGACCTAAAATAACTTGACCTATTCCAGTGACCTAGTATCTTTATTGACACTGCTTGTAACTCATTCCTGATGTTTCATGACAATTCATTGATATATGGTTTAATCAAATTGTAATAAGATTTATTGAGCTTGTAGTTAGAGACATCATCTTCATTGTCTGCTTTCGGTAATAAAACAGCTTTTACTCGTTATATTGTTCGTTTTCTTTTTCTCCAGGTTTAACTTTAACAACAACCATAACTTATTCAATGGCGTAAATGATGAAGATATATATTAAGATAATTGGGTCGAGAATACAAGTCGCGCGAAATCGAGTTGGTAGTTCGATAGTGGGCGCGACATTTCTTCACGCCACGAGCTCCTGACATCATCGTTAAGGACTGGCATTTAGATGTTGAAGTAACTGCACCGAATAGCTGCTATAAACATTTATTTAACAGCCTTCAAAAACGCTGATTGGGAGATACTAAAGGAGACGTGAAAGATTAATTGTTGATACCTCTACAGACATTCTGATTCAGCCTTATAAAACTATCAGAAATTTGCATTGTTTCTTGCATTGTTTTTGAAATCTCTCACCAACCCACTACGTGTTGGCATCATCATTTCAACAGACATCGCTTTTGCAGACTACACGGCAAGCAATTTTGAATCTTTCGTCATTTATGTATGTAGCCATTTGAGCTAAAGACTTTTGATTTCCTTGCAGCTTATGAATATTGTAATTTTTACAACCATCAAAAATACGAAAAGAGTCAGTCATACGAATTCTTATGCTGAGTTCAACAATATATTTATATTGAAATTGTAACATAAAATATAGTTTCCTATATTCAAAAATACACACATTTACATAATTGTCATGAAATTAACGACATTGCTGACAAGCTGATACAAACAGCGAAGACAGTGGAGAGCTTTTAGAGACTAATTAAGCAAAAGAGCTTAATAAAATAACATGCTGGTTACAAGTAACTACAGAAATGATAATTTAAGCTAGAAAAAAAACAAATTCAGACAATAAACCCACAATATGCTAAAAACCCCAAATGATATACGTATAACTTAACAAATATATACATATACATTATTGTCAATTATTCTGTAAAATTGTAAATTTAATAATGTCAAACAACTACGAATAAAAATAAATTTGTATATTTTTACAAATTTTTTATTTCATTATATACTTTTATATAAATGCATTTGAAAAATAGGTCAAACAGATTGAAAACAGATCACATCCTAGGACAAAACATAACAGAAGAAAAAGTTGCTAGCGAAAAACAAACCTTGATGGAAGGAAATAATGTAAATAAATTTGCAAATTAACAAAGTGAAAATATGTCAACAAGTCAACAAACATAATGAGTATTTATAAAATAACATCTTAACATAATATTGGAATGAATAAAGCATTTTATAGAGTTAAATGTGTACAGGAATGTGAAATCAGAGTACCACACAGATTGGATCTAGGGAAACCACGTTTATCTAAACTATATAATTTTTCTATAATCACAGAAATTTTGTATCTTTAAAATCTATACAACTGGTTGCTCTATCAGAAAGATGTTTTGACCTTTTCTTTATTGTCAATATTAAGGTGCCAACCCACTCTGAATGTGTTACTTTTCTAGTTTTTATTTTGAGAGGGAATGATTTTTCAAATTTGGTAAATGACAGAATTGCCATAGTGAACTATCACACATTACAAAATGTCATAGAAACCCGGAGTTTGACAATATGATCTAATGCTCTAGGTAACCATAGAGCATATCACCATAGTCCTCTGGGAGCCATCAAATATCATATGTCCCCTGGCCTTACGTGTTTCTTATCCTCATATGTCCCTCTGACATACCCGCTATTTCCACATGTCCCATTTGAGCCAGCAAATATCACCATATGTCCCTTGAAAGGAATCCATATGCCCCCTGGAGCTATCACAAATCACCATATGTACCTGGGAGTGATCATGCATCTTAATATGCCCATTGGAGTTATCAAATGTCACCAGACATATGCCTTAGGTGGTGACATCACCAGATACCCTAATCCTTATAATTAAGGATCCCTGCAACGTGTTTCTTGCGTAGTTTCTTGGGTGACTTTTGCAGGATAATCAGGTTATGTCTCTCCCATTCTTCAGCTTTCTTCCTATTTTGCTCTTCTTTCTCTTCGGCCTGTTGAGAGAATCATGGACAATGTAGATGATTGGATCGAGATTTACAACAACATGGATCGCAGTGTCCTATTGCTATATTCATGGTATCTATTTGTTTTGCTGTAAAATTACGAACAGAGTTGACAAATTTTCCGGTTGTAGAAACTTCACGAATTTCATTGCGGCATTTTCTTACTTGCATTTTTTAAGCATAGTAACTGTAGCTTACATTGAAATACAATCGTGTACTTCACATTTATGCGTTCCTTTCATAATGCTCTACGTATTGAATACCTAGACATAACATGGATGTATCATCAAACAAAAAACAATAAACTGAAATGTACTACTACTAGTAATTAACACTGTCGTATGAAAAGTTCATCAAGTGCATCATCATACAGCAGCAGTTCGTACCAGTTGTCTCCCCTGTACTCAAATATTGATATTATTTCGTAGATATTTGCGTTTGTAAGGAGATGATACCAATTCTTTGTATTATTTTTAGGTAAAAAATCACGTGAAAATGGAGTATTTTGCGTATTTTTATATTCGAGAGACACTATGAATATTTAATGGACATGACGGAGCCTGACGCACAACTCATTAAGAGTGGACACACTGACCGATAGCTGCCATCGTATGATGAACATTCGTTCGTCGGCGTTGTCGCGGTTCGGTTCGGAGTAGCGCATCTGAAACTCCTTGCGTTTGGGTTTGGTAACACTCTGCTCAAACACCAATACTATCTTGGCCCACTGTAACGAGACATATCACGTGAAAAACACATCACATACTTAGACATATCATAACAAAACATAACCTAGCATAATAAGTCATCTAATACTAAGATATTTCTTACTCATATATAGTCAAAAACATATCCTTCTACAATATATCATTTGAAAACATATCTTTAGACATTCATACCCACATACCCAAAAATAATATAATAAGACCCGCAGCACATACAAATCTATAGTACTAGGGCATATGTTAAGATATATTACACCTAACTTTATCATACCAAGATGCACCATATATCATACATAAAATATATCATACAGAGATATATAATACAAAGATATATCATACCAAGATATACCGTACTCAGATACATCATACTTGGAATTACCATACTAATAATATATATATCATAAATTGGTAAAATTCCCACATGAAATGAAATTTGAAATGAAATTTATTTGTTTAAAGTGTACTTATTAGCAGAGCTTTCAAACACATATTTGAACTAAATTAAAATATAATATAGCATTGCCAATATGCACGGTACAAACCTCGTAAAACAAATATAATTTTTGGGTAGAATCGTTCAATGATATATAACAGCAAGCGGACATATCCTGAGAATCCTAGTAATATATATGATTACACAATAAGCAACATTTCACATTAAATGATATCACAAGCTCGCGATATTAATAAAGCAAATGAGGTCCTATATAATAGTGTATGTACAGATGTGGGAATTTATGCGTTAAGGGAACAAACCTGACGGAACCATTCTTTCTGAATGTTATTGATCAGCTGATAAGTGTTGCCCATCATGGCGATCAGCATGTTTACCAGCAACAATGTTACCAGTATCATGTACATAACAAACACGAACTGAAACGCATGCACACACAAAATCAGCAATGTCCAAAAGTATTCTTCGTTACAAGCGGCAAGTGGAATGTGAAAAGATAAAAATCATAGATGGATGAAATAGTCGACAGAATTATAAAAACCCAGGTCGATACAGCAAAGACTGAAACATGAGCGCGGACTAAATGTCACTGGTACAATAACGAGGTAAAAATGATAGTTCAATAATGTATTAGTATTATACACAAATAATTATTTTCAATGAAATTGAATATGAGATTCAAAGATTCAGAAAACAAATTCTCTGAATGATTTTGGATAAACTACGGCCAAATATAGGTAATCATATAAACATAATAGATTAATGATATTAGCATAAATAAACAAATGAAACTGAAAGTAAAATGGATAGAAATTCTAGCTATTTTTCCAGTTTAGGACAAGCAGGAGAAAGTGTGTCGACTGATGGATACACAAAAGGAAAGAAAATCAATGATCGTATTGATCATACATTTAAGAAATCTTGATCGTATCGATAGGTACATTGAAGAGATCACTGTCAATCGTATTGATCAGTATATTGAAGAGATCACTGTTGATCATATTGATCACTGTTGATCATATTGATCAGTATATTGAAGAGATCACTGTCGATCGTATTGATCAGTACATTGAAGAGATCACGGTAGTTTTTTAGGGAGCAGAAATGGTAATGCGTTGCGCTCGTTGGTACAGTGAACCTGAGATAATCTGGTAGATCAGTATTTATCTCTCCACCACGCACTTCAACCACATCGGTGTGATTGATATTGTCATATATCAAAGCATTACTGATGGATGTTTCTGCTAACGTACGTATAATAAAACGACATGTTTCCTATGCATTACCAAAGTTTTGTCTTATTACTTTCGGGCTAATTAGTGCAACGAGCCACACGACTTAACGGACAGTTTATTAATCTACACATACGTGCATATTGTATACATACAACCATTCAACAACGGTTTGATGGTGCAGCCATTAACAGCGCAAACTGTCATATGAAAGGATGCATGTTTATATTCCCAAAAAAACACAAATTTTTTCTTGTCCATCCACTATATAAAATAGCCTTGAAACCTGATCTGTTCATTTTTCCCTTTATCCATTAGTTATTCGAGCTATGAGCCACAAATTCAAAAGAAAGGGTCTATATTTGATTAGACTTGCGATGTCCTCTGTTTGCGTTTATTGATACACTTATTCACATATATTCCAATTAGTAAACAGAGCATGCGTGCGTGTCAGATGATACAAAAGCAACTACATGGTGTTAGGTGCAAGAAACATCAGGCATGGCTAGAATAAATTTGGAGAATGTTTTTAACTTTTGTTCAGGACTAGGAGGCATGCAGTATATGAATTTTTAGTAGTTAGTGGGTAATTATTGAAAAAAAGCAGAAAATAAGGATTACAGAATCCGGAATATATATACAGTGAAACTTGTATTAAGCGACCGTCCGCGGGACCGGCGTGAGTAGGTCGCTTAAGACAGGTGGTCGCTTAATAGAGGTATTCCAGTCGAAGATACCATCGGAGCGATCGCAGAATTAGTTCAAGAGGGATTGGTAAAACATATCGGACTTTCTGAAGTGGACCCAGTGACGCTACAGCAGGCAAACAGCACTTTTCCAATCAGTCTTGTTGAATTTGCCTATTCTATTCTCGACGACAGTATCGAATCAGATATCCTTCCGCTAGCCCGTGAGTTGAAAATCCCTGTGGTAGCTTTTGGACTGATGGGTTTAGGAAAGTTGACCAAAAATCCAAATGATCCTTTAATCAAACATTTACAAAAACTAGCCAATGAAAAAGGAGTAACACTTTCCCAACTTGCCCACGCCTGGATCCTTTACAAAGGTAATGACATTAT
>WURV02155609.1:0-16533 GCA_011762755.2 Epimenia babai
ATATATTGTTCTCTGCTAACTTTTTTCAAATAGTGAATTTAGTAAAGTTTTTTTTTAATATTTTCCAATGATTTGATTATTTGCGCACTATTTCTCAGGTTGTGTTCGTGTTAACTGGTGACTGTGGTGATGATACCCACCCGGGATTCAAGGTATACGAAACAATTGCTTCAACGAGCTCGGGTCAAGTGTTTCTCCTTAAAAAGTCCCAGGTTAACGAGGTACGTTCAACAAATATATACGATCTATTGACAATTATTTATGTAAATGCTACATATCATAGTGCTCAAGTAGTTTTTCCTACAAACGGCAAGGAGGTTTAGAGATTTTTATACTTTTTGCGTATTTTTTATCATTCGGCGCATTCTCTTTTGCGCCTGCGTTGTCATTCGTTAGTGCATGATATTTATGCATATCTCTATCTTCACCCCGACGAACAATACTCCACTTGAAATTCAAACACTGAAAGGTTATGTTGGTAATTGAAAGTTCAGCAGGCCAGATTGAAATGATCGCGGGAGGGTATATATCCCCAGGGTTGTAGGTATACATGCTGTATACAAAACGAACCGAATATTTTTGTGTGGCCTAGCAGTATGGCAGACACACGGTGTGCATTTGAGAAGGCTCGCTACTATTGTGCCTTTCTGAAAATCTTGAATATGTGTATTTTTTGGAGATGTCCCACTGGTTAATATGTGTCGGGTATAAAATTAAAAAGGCGTGATTTAGTGATACTTTTTCCGGTAGTAAATGTCACACATGGAATTTTGCTATGTTGTATCGTCATTAAATTAATCTACAATAACCAAAGTCAATATATATCTTTCTCCATCTTCCGACGATGAGGAAAGCGTAGCGCAAATCTCCGGTTAATGCAGATACGAACTTGCTACCTCTCACACGAATAGCCGATGTTTGAACCACTGAACCACTTCGCCACATATGGTTCTCCCTGTATATGGTGGCTACAACAGACGATCAAGGCGCAGCGACGTGAATAATTCAGTCAAAGACAGTTGTGCCGTGATTCGTTCATCTTTTGCGCATTGGGTTCGTGCTTTTCTCGAATCTAAGTTAAAACGCGTGGTTGTTAAAAATTTGAAATACGTGTTTTCAGGTATTAAATTTCGTGAAAGTCGCTGTACAGTCGCGGAGAGTGAACCTGTTGTCTGTGGACAGGAAGGGACCCGCGGCGTCTGTGCTTAAGATACCCGTAGATAGCAAACTGCAGCAGTTTACTGTGAGTGTGAGCGGAGATCGACCCAGGATCGTGTTGAAGGACCCCAATGGTAAGTGTACCTACTCCCTGAGTCACTATCGACGTACTTCTGGTCACTTAGATTCCACATAGCCCTCGTCTGTATCGAAATTCTCATATTCATATCCTGCAATAAAATCCAATAATGAACAATTGTAATTACAGATTTTCTATAATCCCGTAACCCGCTAGGTTATTTTATTTGACATAGGTATTTAAAGAGTATATTTTTTAGTTTAGTAACAAAGGTATATCCAAGGGAGGCAAATTTTTGTACTGTATACACTGATTTAAACTGATGTATTCACTGACTGAACTTGCAAAGCTTTTTTCACCTTACTGTATTACATTATGAATCCTTACTGTATTGCCTACAGTGACCTTTCTGCATTAAACTGATAGCTTCCACCATTTTGACCCACACTCATCACCAATTCAATTCACTAATTTGACCTGTTCTACTGCATTCTATTTATTTGACCTCACAGTTACCACCACTGCATTCTATTTATTTGACCTAACAGTTACCACTATTGCATTCTATTTATTTGACCTCACAGTTACCACCACTACATTCTATTTATTTGACCTCACAGTTACCACCACTACATTCTATTCATTTGACCTAACAGTTACCACTACTGCATTCTATTCATTTGACCTAACAGTTACCACTACTGCATTCTATTTCTTTGACCTAACACCTACCACCACTGCATTCTATTCATCTGACCTCACAGTTACAACCACCATTGTGAATACTTCCATTTTTTTTAAGTAACTCAGTGCTTTTACATTGAACATTGTTTACTGTAAAAATTAAATGTATAAAAAATTCATGAATGAAAATGTCTGCAGATTACTCATTATTCGCCTCCAATGGATGTTACTTGATACATGAAAGTTAGTGTCAATTTCCGACTCAAATGTGTCTCCAATTGATTCCAGTATTTCAATTATTGTCGCGTCATCACACTGAAACAGGTAACACTTTGACGCGTCGTACCGGCTTGAAGCAACTGCTCAAGATCAAGAAGGTCCTCATTTACAACGTGAGAAAGCCCAAGCGTGGTATCTGGCGTCTCAAGGTATCGAGCACGGGCCCCCACACAATTAGGGTCACGGGTCTTAGCACGCTCGGTTTCGTTGCGCGATTCTCGAAGAAACCCACCGATGACATCAAAACAGCAGACTTCCGACCCATCAAAGGTCATTCATCGCTCCTTGTTGTGTAATTTTTTATATATCGGTATACTTACTCCAAATGACGAGGGTGGAACTAGGGTTAAGTGATCTAGGTTGTCTCATGGCATCGTCAAAGATGTACCAGAACCAAAACACAGAAACACACTCGAACACACATATACGTATGTATATATCGTAGATGACAGTCATCTACTATTGAGACCATTCCTGTTTAGGGCTGTTACAAATTACATTTTGTTTAATACCTTACTGTTATTATATACCTTACTGTTGTTATATACTTCATTATTGCTATATACTTCACTGTTGTTCTATACTTCATTATTGTTATATACTTCACTATTGTTATATACTTAACTATTGTTCTACACTTCACTATTATTATACACTCCACTATTGTTGTATACTTCACTATTGTTATATACTTTACTATTGTTATACACTTCACCATTGTTATATACTTCACTATTGTTATATACTTCACTATTGTTATATACTTTACTATTGTTCTACACTTCACTATTATTATACACTCCACTATTGTTATATACTTTACTATTGTTATACACTTCACCATTGTTATATACTTCACTATTGTTATATACTTTACTGTTGTTCTACACTTTACTATTGTTATACACTTCACCATTGTTATATACTTTACTATTGTTCTACACTTCACTATTATTATATGCTTTACTATTGTTATACACTTCACCATTGTTATATACTTCACTATCATTATACACTCCACTATTTTTATATACTTTACTATTGTTCTACACTTCACTATTATTATATACTCCACTATTGTTATATACTTCACTGTTGTTATATACTTTACTATTCTTCTACACTTCACTATTATTATACACTCCACTATTGTTATATACTTTACTATCGTTATACACTCCACTATTATTATATACTTAACCATTGTTATATAGCTTGCTATTGTTATACACTTCATGTAATATGTATATATTTGTTTGTCAGGCATTCCCACACACTTGTATGTGAACACAACATCGCTCAAGTCTCCAGGTGCAGTAACCCAGCTTGACCTGGTTGACCTTGAGGGTAAGACTCTGTCGGAGCATAACATAGTACGGGATGACAAAGTTCCATCACTCTACAATGTCAGCAGCTTCGTTCCTCCCAACGACTTCTTCTACATCAAGGTCACTACTTTTCATTAATGGACTATCATGACTTTAATCGTTATTATTATGGCCATCATTTTATTTTTGTGATCATAGTCATTATTGCGATTGATGTCATTATTGTTACATCATTATTGCGATCATTGTCTCCATTGCTGTCATTATTATTCCACGAAGATGTACGGAAACCAAGCCTAGTTTTCAATTAGCATCGCCATTTATCAATCAGGTAACCGGCGTCGATGACAAAGGATATGTTTTTCAAAGAACCACGCCGACTGCCATCTCTGCGGAGATACCGATCAGTCCTGAGGTGTACATGCCATCCGTTACTAAAGGTATGTCCCGTATTTTTGGTATATTTATTACGGTATTTATCAGGATAATTATTACACATATCTATAATTGTATTCAAGGTTGACATATCAACATCAAACTGCGTTGATGTGAATTAGTGACGTGAGCTATAAGCATTATTGTGATGTGTTCTTATCAATCATATACCAGTTCATTTTTGGGTGCGTGTCATTTTAATTCAATATCTATCATGCTTTATTTAAAATACCAGTCATCAGTATGACTGCATCAAGGAAACAAAGGGGGGGGGCTCGGGCCTGAGTCGGAATATCCTTTAAGCTAGTAGAGGCTGCAGCCAAGGCCCCTCAATCTTCATGACTCAAATCTGCGTTGCTCGATAAAAGATTACAAATATGCTTGATTTTAAATGATATTTTGCATTGTTGAATAATTTGTTTAACCTTAAGTAAAATTCCAACTTCAATAAAAAGGCCTGGGAGTTTATAAACCCAATTGAAAAATCCAAGAAATGGAGTCGAGATAGCTAAAATTTACAATCCACGATTAAATTAGCCGAGTGGCGTGCAAAAGTCAAAAGAGGCTATCGTGTTGAACTTAAATTCTAGAAGACACTGGTTTAATTACACGGTCTAGCCATATACTACGACATGGGGGTCACTTTGATTCCAGAAGACACTGGGGTAATTAACGGTCTAGCCATATACTACGACATGGGGGTCACTTGAATCCAGAAAACACTGGTTTAATTACAGGTCTAGCCGTATACTACAACATGGGTATCAGGGTATCCCTTCCAATTTGGTAATCTGGTTATCTCGCTTAGAAAATCCTCCCCATCATAAATTTAGCCGAGTGTTTGAGGAGTTAGACTTTGTGTTGGGATTCACAACAACTGGGCCTAAAAGCCAGCATTTCATGCACAATCACACATCCGCATACATCCACATTCTAGCCTAATTCATAGTTTAATCCTATACACCAGATAATAGTATTGTTAATGTGTTTTATATTGTTCGAATGCATGTAATCCTAGGATTTTATGGGAAGACGGTCGTCGTGAAGTGTTCCGTGTTCAGCCTCGTCCCCTACAAGTTGCAGTGGTTCAGAGATGACCAGCCAATCACCGCCAAAGTGTCCCAAGCGTTAGTAAAGTAGAGTTAAAGTTAAACTACAACATTGATAGCGAGCAAGATATGGAAAGGTAAGAATTTTCCGCAAAAACCTTATATTTACGCATAACAATCACGCTCGCTTCCTGTTGTGGATCGTACGATGGAAAATTCCTGTTTCATGCGCAGTCAAACCCTCACATGAGGGTCTCGCATGAAAAGCCACGCCTTGAACAGCTGCACTACTGTCATCTGCATTAGTAACATGAAGAAATGAAGTAAAATTCAATCGATGCATAGTTATTAGTGGTGAGGGAAGTCCATCAGAATGAAGCAGGTATAGTTTGTTTCACGCATAAAATGCCGGTTTTCATTCATTAAATTGAGCACAAGGTGATATTCTACATATCGCATCGCTCCCCCTTCCCCCGGAGTCATTTTATTACTGCTACATTGCAGCGATTCCAACAACTTCACGTATAGTGTGGCACGTGCCACGAGTGCGGCTGAAGGCACCTATTCGTGTAATGCCACCAATGATGCTGGGAGCACCTCCGCGCAGACCTACCTGGACATCAGTGGTACTGTATTAGTTAGACAGGAATCGACCCATTGATGAGCTGATTTGTTTTAGGCTATAGGAGAGCTTTATACACCAGGTCAAGATGTTTTTTAGGTGTTTGGTCACATAGTTATTTAGAAATGAGCCAGTTATTGAGATTATAGGTGGGTAGGCCATAGTTAACCCTTTCCAGTTTCTGAGATTATCAAGGGGTAGGCCAATGTTAACCCGTAAGAGTTATTGAGATTATTGTTGGCTAGCTATTGAGATTATAGTTGGGTAGGCAATAGTTAACCCTCACTAGTTATTGAGATTATCATTGGGTAGGTGATAGTGTACCTTTGAAATTGGCCAAATAATTTTAGGATTTTAATATTGTTATGATTTAGAAATAGGCCAAATGAGACATGATCATTATTTAGCCTTATTTGGTCCATTACAAAACTGGATTTTCCATTGTATAGTTCGTAAGGAATAGGCATATTAATGAGGCATCTTTGTAATGTTTACACAACACTATCTGCGATAAATATAATATGAAAATGATATACTAAAGAAGTGCACATCTGAAAAAGTAGGTGTAACGCTTGTATACCGAAATACTAGTATCGGTCAGTCCATTAGTTGCTCATTAACTGAATACTGGTATGCCGCCAGAACCTCCCCCAACAATCACGAACGTGCGGAACATCTCCGTTATACCCGGCCGCACCGCTTTACTCGACTGCATCGCTCATAGCACGGTTCCCATCAACCGCACGTGGTACCGTCCCAACCACTTCCTGCAAATGGAGACCAACCCACGTATGACCTTCTACCGCAACGGCTCCCTGCAAATCCGGTACTTAAATTTTATCGCTTCTCATTCAGTATGGTGTCTGAAGAATAACTCTTTATAACCAGTAACTGAAGTAGTTTTTCTGTTCTCTTGTAAATTTTATACAGTAGCAATGGTTAAACACGCGGAGCAGATGGCATAGTGCTTTAATCATTGCATTGAACTCAAGACCAGCTGATATACGAGTCTGATATACGAGTCTGATATACGAGTCTGATATATGAGTCTGATATATGAGTCTGATATATGAGTCTGATATACGAATCTGATATATGGGTCCAATATACCAGCTGATATACGAGTCTGATATATGGGTCCAATATACCAGCTGATAACGAGTCTGATATATGGGTCCAATATGCCAGCTGATAACGAGTCTGATATATGGGTCTGTCATACGAGTTTTGTGTGCAGGTTTTGTATATGGGTCTGGTGTATGGACTGGTATATGGGTTTGGGATATAGATATGGTGTGTTTGGTGTGCGGGTCTGGTGTGCAGGTTTGCTGTATGGATCTGGTGTACAGACTGTGTTGAATAAATAAAAAACAATTCATGTAGCAATATTTCTAATAATGAGTTTATAATCTTTATGATATATCGTTGTGTCAGAGTAGCTCTTGCACACATCTATTCTCAGGCATGTACGCAATGAGGATGAAGGTGCGTACGTCTGTAAGGTGTCTAACGAAGGGGGGCACGCTGAGGCTACGATGTACATCAGGGTTCAAGGTCAGTGTGGTCATCCCGTGTTTTAATCAGTTAATATAGGTTGGGTATTACGTATTGAATAAACTCTGTCAAAGCCGGCTACGTTACTTCATGTTTGTCCATATATCTCTGCACATCCAGCTTTACACACGAGTTATGAAGAGATTTGTATGAGATTTGCAGGCAAGCTTGGATTAACCGCAAATAAAAATGATATAATTTTGTGGTCAAGCATATTATCATCTGGGTCCAGATACTCTAATAATATGATTGTATTTTAAAAGGATTTTGAAAGGAATTTTTCACTCGGAATTTATGGAAGAGAATGAGAACAAACGATTACACTTATTGCGATAAATCATCAGTTTTGTTGTGGTGCTGGGACATATCTGTATATTGGTATAGCCTTAGCGATGACAATACAGGCACTGGTTATTTTGATTTTTCATGAATATTCATGCTAAGTGTGTATGACAGCCTGTGTGATAAATACGATTTATTTTATGATAGGAGTGTATGGGCCACTACCCACATTTGTAGCTCACCTGAGCTTATGCTCAGGGCGATTTTCTGATCCATCGTCCATCTGTCCTATATTAACATTGTCTTAAAAAATCTCCAAAAACCATTTGTCATAGAGCTATGCTATTTGGCAGATATTTTCGTTGGCGTGGTCTTTTCTAGATTTGTTAAATTTGTCATTATGTGACCAAGGGGAAGTAATTTCTGGTGATGTTTATATTTTTACCTGAAAATCTTCTCCAGAAGCGCTTGTTGCCGAGTTATGCAGAGTTTGGCAGATATTACCCGTAGGTTGTTCTCTTTTAGATTTGTTAAGCATATCATCTGACCATGGGGAGGTAATTTTTTTCTGATGTTTGTAATTCTACTTTAAAAAATTTTCTCAAAAAGCTAAAATTTTCTTAATATCTTTATAGTGTTCATGGATTCCTTGTTAGGCCTCTTTGAATGGGCTAATTTGGCCTGTTGGTTTAATATCTGAATGAGTGTTTGAGGCCTCTGTGTGGCCTCTTGTTTTGATATCAGACGGTTTCCAGGCCTCTTTGGTCTTTTTATATCCAAATGAGTGTTTTGAAGTTTGAGTTGAGTTTAACTTTTTGTTTTTGTTTTGGTTTGATTTTTCGGTTTCCGGACACGAAATGTCTCTCAATAGTTGCTAACTACCAAATACATAATCGACAAGAAGATTTCATACAGCGATCTATTGCAGTGCCACCGATTGCGCGCGTCTACCCGCAAACTCAGAACTTCCAGCAGATGGGCACCATCAACATCACGTGCGTCGGGCACGGCTACCCCTACCCGAACATCATCTTCCTGCGTCGCGGAAAATACCTACTTCCCAGTTCGCGCATCTCGGTAGCAGGAGGTGTGCTGGTTATGACCAACATGCAGCAGAGCGACGAAGGTTTATATGAGTGCATCGCCAAGAACTCAGCTGGCGAGGATGTAGCGAGCGCGTCAGTCAAATACATCGGTGAGTGCTCGATCAATCTATCTACGTATCTCTCTGCTCGCTTTCGTAGTCCTTCAATAACTTTTGTCTGTCTGGTGCGCATGCGCATGTTGCTATATACTCGCATCAGACGCAGATAGCATAGTGGTTGTATCTTTAGAATCGAATTTGGAAAACTCAATCAGCAGTATACAGACGGAATTTTCAGAGCAAAAACCACCCCGAACCTGGATCGGCTTAGAATGGTGGTCGAGCCCAGCGCGCGTTTTTGTTTTTTTTCTCTCAATGTATTGAGCCTTTTCACTGTGGCACTTTTCACTATGTACTGTTCATTATGGTGCTTTTCACAATGGTGTTTTTTACTATGGTGCTTACCCACGTGGCACGCTCGACAATGTTGATAAGTATGTACACTAAGTTGATTAGTATTTATATGAAGTTGATGAGTGTTTACACTAAGTTGATGAGTGTTTACACTAAGTTGATGAGTATTTACACTAAGTTGATGAGTATTTACGCTAAGTTGATGACTTTTTACACTAAGTTGATGAGTATTTACACTAAGTTGATGAATATTTATACTAAGTTGATAAGTATTTACAATGACATAACTACACTGCAAGGGCTATCTCAACCGCTATGGGCACACAGAGATTAGGGCCTTTTTACCTGAAAAATACCACAGGTAGTATACTGGCTCGAGCAGGCATCGACCCACAGTTTGTGAATTCAAGTCCAACCATTGAATCACCACCCTAACAGCCCCTGCCCCCACACAACCCAGACTAACTTGAGAGCAGTGGTGTATTCTCAATCTGAATGAATTTTTACTAACAAAAAACGTTATCTAAGTCTTAGCTTCATACACAAGCATTTGTAGTATTTTTATTAAACAGTATATTTTGTTTTATTTTTATTTTTTAACGAGACCCACATTGCAATATATATATACATATATAACAATCAAGTGGTCAATAATACACAACGTAAAGTACGGTATATACAAAATGCAAAAAATGGATGATAGATGTGCACGATACAATGTATGTGCATAATAGTGTGCGTGGATAATAAATGTGGATGATTATGTGGATGCGGATGTTTATGGATGACAGAGTATGTGTGGGTGATATACGTGGATGATTTTGTGTATGTAGATGATGAATGTGTGAATATGCATATGTGAATGTGGATAATTAAGTTATTGTGTATAATCAAACATTCAACATTTATACAATATTGTTATCCGAAGAACTCAAGTCTGCTGAATTTTTCACAAGCAATCGACAGAGTAGTGTCTCTTTGAAGGCTTGGCGGAAGTTTCGATTCAGCGCTGCGTATATAAATGCATTCACGGCGAAGTTTGTGTAAGCGACAACGAACAGGATTCTGTAATAATTTGGATGTACCGTGTGATGGTAGTCAGCCACGTGCAATCCCAAAACCGGCGTCCACACGACGAGGTAAAATATCCAGATGACCACGCAGTTGAACGCCACACGAAACATGTCCATCTGTCTGCGATCTTGGTGTTGCGATTGTTTTCCGTACTTTTTGTCAGCGTTTGGTCTCTTAGGATCGGGCGAATAAGGAATTATATTACCGCATGAATCTTCAACAGACGTCTTCGCCACTCCAGTCACGATCGGCAGGGCACAATTCTTCGACGAGTGCTGTCTCTGCCGTTTTTGAATGCTGTTGAATTTTCGCATGATCTGCATGTAAGAGAATCCAGTCGTGAGTAGGAATGGTGCGGTAAACACCGTACTTATACCTAGTATGTACCAATAGTTTTCCGGGTTTGTCCCAGCCACAAAGCAGATACCGAATTTGTGGTCGTAACCGTAGTTACCAAATCCAACTAGCGGCGGGAGACTGACCGCCGCTCCGATCAGCCATATCACAACGACGCTGACAACCGACCGCCACGCTGTGAAGTACCGGTTGTAGACGTTCTGTGACTTTATTATCGAGATATAACGGTTCACGGCAATGGCGCTGAAATTAAGGATAGACACCGCCGTGCAAGTCATGGAAATAAAAGGGAGTATCGTATCGCAGCCCACCGGTTCTTTATGTGTTACCATCGTGTGTATGGAAATCGGCGTGAGAAAGGCCGAAACGATGAAGTCGACGATGGCGAGGTTCACGATGTATATGTTACACATGCGTCGTAGTTTGTGGTATTTGATTACTGCCACTATGGTGACAATGTTACCCAGCGATCCAGCTAGTGATATGATACTGAGCATCGCTATCCCTAATATGGATACAGCCCAAGATACGCGATGTTCTGCTTCCAAGGGTGCAACCGTGGAATTCGTATTGCTCGCGTTTCGAAAGCTCCCTGTCGCATTACTAGAATTACCCGACGATAAAATCGACATAACTGAATGTATCGCGTCTTTACGGGGTAAATTGCTCGACATAGGCAACGTCGAGTTTGCCAATATCATTGTTGTAATTTTCTCTTGAAATACTGTCGAGGCCGATGAAATCGAGTCCAACATTTCTGACGTGTCGTTGACAGCTAATGTATTATTGGCAATCATCGTTCATGTGTGATAGATTTTCTGTCCGCAAGTCGGTTGTTCTTGTCCAGTTTGCAAAGTTTTTATCAACTTCTATTGGTCCAATTTGTCTTGTATCATCTGAAATGGATGTTTTTCATATAGACACACATATGAAATGCTTCCACTTTTCACTCCTTTAAATGCACAGTATCGGTTATTTGTGTATAAACAGTTCACAAGCATTCAGATTGTGTGGTATATACAGACGGTTGCTTGTTCACACAGTTCACGCAATGTTTACTAGAAGAATTGCGATTGCACAATATATAATGGTCACTTAGGACCAGTGTACATCAGTGTGAAGCTCATGAAGACAGGAAATGACGCAATTTACTGCGTGTGGCCTTAAGTAGATGACATGACCTCCAGTAGCAGGAATGGTACTTGGTTCATACCAGCATCCAGACTACAGTATATGGCATGTACCAGAGGTAGATGTCATAGAGTTATTGCTATAGTTTGCGTCTTTCATAGTAGGAAAATTTGGCGAATACATTAGCAATTCGGAAGCAGTGGTCACGGTTGAATGACGGTTAAATATCCGCCTGATCCCAGTCACAAGCAGATACTGTACATACATCAAGTACAATATAAGAGGGAATTTTGAGGGCTGGAGGTGTTACTGTTTCCACGCATCATACATAAGATTACAACATAATCTAAAAATTAAACCCGAGTTACTAACTCTACTCAAACTGTATTAACCAACTTACGAGATTCTTGACTTCTCCGTATTATCCAGTATTATCCAGTATTATCCAGTATGTTCACACTCTCGAGATACTTCGCGTCCTACTAACTCAGTGTTTATGGCCAAGGCTCAAGTACAAAAAATGGCATTCAACAAGAGTCATACGAACTGAATACATTTCTGTATCAAATCGTCACTGTTAGCCAGGACAGTCGCAGAAACTATCACGATTTCTCGGTACGGCGCATTATATAGTGGTGTGCACCGAGCGCGCACGCGCGCTGTACAATTTAGTCACTGTCAGTCGGTACTGCACTCACGAACGTCGTAATTTTACCCATGACAATGAATCTATTTCCTTAGTCTGAAGCCTAATTTAGGATATGAATTAAGTACAGTAACCTCAAGCCCAGGTCGAAATAAAACCATTTTCTCAACTAGACTACGGTGTATGTGAGAGAGCGTGGGTTATGCGGAGGTCGTGAATCCTGGCCACACCAAAGGATAGGATATCCTCTCCTGATATTCAAAATCTTTATAAACCACTGATTTTTCATTTCTCATATATGTCCATTTGCCAAAATATTTTATCCTTGTCGATATTTCGTATATTTACTCTCGATACTTTGTACACTCTGTATGTAGTTAATTGTAACAGTAATTACACTAAATAACCGACTAGATGAACGCATACATCACAGCTTTAGGCTGTTGGGGTGTTTACCCATGTGAAGTGCATTTGATATCTAAGCAAACGAGTAAGTACACTTCAATCAAATCAACTTCATTTTATTAATTTCATTTTATTCCATATGGTTGCCCCGGTTGGCCTCTTTCATATAGACTAACCAACTTTACTAATCAGTAGCTTTCGCAAAGCATAGTGTTTATGCGAGAGCATTTGGTTATAAAATAACAGTTACTCCGAATAAAACATGTTGCTCTCGTTCACTTATTTTGTGACTTGCTCACATTCCACGCCCAGGTGCCCCGATATTCTTTAAAAGGTCAACTTTTTTCGACGCGAGGATGCCAGATGTCAGACAAAGCCTTTAATAAATGTAACAATGTAATTTCATGCCTGTTTTCAAATATTAGCATCGTAAATACAGCAGATATATAACAGATCTATCTGCATGAAAATAAACACAGTTTTTTATAGATTCCCATCGGAGTATCAATTTTGGATTAAAATTCACCCAAACAATTTTTTGCAATTACTATGTTTATGCAAACATATTTTCATTTCCAATATGGCTACTTATACTTGTTAATTTTTGACATTAATTTTATTCAACTAATCAAAATATACGAATGACATGACCACTCTTTTCTATTAAAATATTATTCCTGGAAAAAATACTTACTCAAAAGTGCTGTTTCTTGTGCAGTGAAATAGGTAGCCATCTTAGGCTCCTTAGCCAAGAAAAAGTAGGCATGCACGCGAATCCCCCATATAGGACAATTGTACCACAGGATTTCATGACTCAGAGCTTTTCCCGTTAGGATCCACCATAACCTCGAACTAATCGTGGGCGACTGGTTATACACTGAGTGTACCCAACGGTAGGAAAACGAGAAATACAAAGACAAAGATACCACCTTTTGGATTAATTCTTATAGATATTAAGACGAGCTTTCGTATATCAAGTGAACTTCATCAGGTGCAGGAAGTGGGTGCGACTGATATCGGTCAAGTATATAGCATGTGCACTACTTTTACCCACTCTTTGCACCTGACCAAGACACTTGATATCACTTAGTCGAAAGGTATTACCTTTGTATCCTTTATATTTACGGTATAGTTGATACGACGACTCATGCCACTTTATCCAATTCTTGGAAGATTTTGGCAAATAGAATTGTTCAATTTGACTTATTCGATCATAACTGTACATGTGTCAAATTATTACTCAAAGTGGCACTTTCTTATGATAAATGTTATAGATACAGAGTTATCTCGCACATAAGATTTTCGATCAGTTGTGATGTGTTGGGATAAAAACAATTTTCAGCTTGTTCAACACGACTTGTTTCATGACAAGTCATATAGTTGGACATCTCTCCGGCAGCCTTTACGCCTCAATACAACTCCATAGAGAGAAAAATTGCTTTTTAACATATGTTTTATTATCTGATTCTTTCTTAAACTTTCTAGTTTAATGATTTCTTTAGAAAATTCCTGCGCAAAGAACTCTAAAAAACTCCATGCATCCCATGCCTCAGAGATAGTTGCCTATTTGTCTATTTTTTTACTCTATTCATATAAAAATAGCAGTTAGATCTCGCAACGTGACAACAAACAAAACTGCACTAAGCCAGGCGTCTCTTATTGCGCAAATTCATCAACAACTCGGACTGGATGACCCGCGTTCAGGCTATGACTCGCACTTCGGTTCTAAATACAGCAAGTTGTGACCATCGATGACTAACCGCAATGTCATGACGCATCGCGACACCGATCATGGCTGAGATTGTCACGATAATTGTGGTGTAGCGGTAGATTTTTTATCGGTATATCAGCAAATGCTTCAACTATCTTAACCGATGCAACATAAGCACAACAATATCTAGACAAAGTTTTAATATGTACATATGTATATTTCTCTCATTATTATTAGAACCACTTTGGCTACCCCCATTAATTTGGGAATGGGATAGCTCAGTGATAAAGTGCCGGCCTCATAACTAGAAGGGAGAGGGTTCCAATCCGAGCAATGCCATTGTAATTTTGCATTGTATCCTTGGGTAAGCTACTTCATCCCAATTGCTCTGGTCGACTTAGCCATAAATAAGTACTAGTGGTGAAATTTCTTGTTGGCAACGCAAATTAATATGCGTTGGGGAAGTAAATTTGTAAGTGGCTTAATGGCGCCTATTATAGAACTGCCATAAGCTGTGCAAGTGGCTTGAAAGTGCGGGATATAAATGCGTAATTTCCTTTTTTTATTAACATCTCATAAGTACAGTACATTTCAATGTAACAAGATGAAATGCGATTCTTGCATGTGTATCGTGATCTACCCTTGTTTGCTCTTGTTGTTGATAATGATGACCGTAATGAATCATATAATATATTTCCTAAAAATTATTTACAGATCTTTATAATGAACATTGTGCACTCACTAAAGTTAAAGTTAAACCGAAAAATGAGGAGAAACCTTGGTTAACCAATGGGCTGTGTAATGCAATCAAAAAGAAAAACGTTCTATATAAAATATTTAAGTGTAAAACGGACGAAGCTGAACTGTGCTACAAGCTATATAAAGACAAATCAGTCTACATACTTAGGCAGGCTAAGAAATTAGATTATAATAGGTAGTTAGAAATTAACCAGAATGATATAAAAGAAACCTGGAAGGTACTAAACAGTTGTATAAAAGCTGATAATGTACGTGACAGTCGAACAAACTTTATTTGTGATGAAAAAGATTTAACTAAACCTACTGATATTGCAAATGGCTTCAACAATTTCCTCACCAGTTGTGGACCCAATCTGGCTAATTCCATACCTAACTTGAAGAAACATCACTTCTCCGATTTCATGAAATTCAGATCTCAAGAATCATTGTATCTTGAACCAACCAGTCCAATAGAAATCTGTAGTTTTGTGAGGGATTTTAAGTCAGAAATGTCATATGGCCATGATCGTGTTGATATGTCTATTGTCAAAAAAGTTCTCGACTACATATCAATTCCTTTAACACATGTATGTGATTTGTCCCATAGTTCTGGAATAATTCCTGATCCAATGAAGATTGCAAAAGTTGTCACTTTATCCAAATCTGGAGATAAAGAAAAATTCACTAATTACTTCCCGGTATCATTATTGCCACAATTTAAAAAAATTCTGGAAAAAATATTCAATAAACAACTGATGAGCTTTATTGATAAAGGTGATATATTATATACTGGCCAGTATGGATTCCGCAACAAAATGTCTACAGCGCTAGCTATCGCAGATTTAGTGGAAGAATTAGCAGCAGCTATGGATAAGTCTAAATATACAATAGATGTTTGTATTGATCCAAAAAAGCTTTCGATACTATAAATCATGAAATTCTTATTGAAAAAATGTATAGTTATGTAATTCGCGGGAAAGCTTCTGACTGGTTACGAAATTATTTCTCAAATAGGAAACAATATGTTATGTACAATGGAACTGCTTCTGACATGAGTAATATATCATGAGGTGTTCCTCAGGGTTCAATTTTGGGACCATCATTGTTTATTTTATCCATTGACCTGTGTAACATATCTAGAACAACAAATTTCATATTATTTGCAGACGACACAAATATATTTCAAACTGGGAGGGATTTATCAAAATTGTGCGAATCGATGAACAATGAACTCAATAAACTACAAATATGGTTACAAGTGAATAAAATTTCATTAAATGTGAAGAAAACAAATTTTATTATATTCACAAACAAAAAAATTATGGATAATCCTAGAGTTTTTATAAATGAGACTGAGATTGACAAAGTTTACATTAGTAGATTTCTAGGAGTATTTATTGACTCCAAATTATCATGGAATGAACATGTCAAGAACGTCAGATCTAAAATATCCAAGAGCCTGTACGTGCTGCATAAAGTCAAACATATTTTTAACCAGCAGGC
>WURV02155620.1:0-16530 GCA_011762755.2 Epimenia babai
TTACCTTTGACAATGTAAAAGTCATGTACATATATAGACCGCAAGTATGAGCCACTAAAGGCCGATGTGATTTACAATGAATAATTATTGTAGCTGTTAAGCGCAAATGTATATATAATGGCACTATCTATAGCCTAAAAACTCACCAACTCCTACGGCGAAAAGGCCGTACTACTGCACATTATTGATTAATGTTCTTACACCAACTGATCGTACTTTTCAGCATGGTACTTTTAACAAGAGTATAGCTTTAATAACTATTACTACATTAAATATGTTACGTCTCGATCAATGTAGGGTGTGCATAATGAAATGTGTAGCATACTTGGTAGTGCAGTGCAGCCCACTATACACTTGGGGCTGGAAATCCTACACTGTATCGGATTATAAATGGGATATTATTCCATAAACCTTATCAAGGTGGTAAAGAATGTGCTTCACATTTGAAAGTTTGCAATATATTGTTACAACATTGACCTACAAAGGTGTTACAACGTCTAAATAGTGTGTCCTACTTTAATTTTATTCGTTGTACCTAGTCGATTATCGCAATAATTTAATTTTTTGAATGTTAAACTAAAACATCACTAAAATCGCCAAAAAACTCAACGCAATGGGCAGATAAGCGCATTTTTCTATCTTTATTGCATGCGCGTTTGAAACCCATTTTACTTCGATGCCGTGCCGGCCAACGGTGGTCCCCACCTTTTTGATTGGATAATTTAGCGTCGTATTGATATTATAGAAAACACGCTGGGCATTGAGCATACCTGCGCTGTGGTATTTACACAGGAAGTGTCTTCTGTAGTTGAATCGTCTGCGATGTTAAACAAGTATAATTTAATGTGACGTCGTCTGCTAGATTATAACGATGAAAGTAAAGCGCCTTATCTCGCTGTGTTAAGAACTGTCTCCAGTAATATTAACTATCATGTAGTTTTCTCTTAAGAATAATGACATGGTAATGGTTCGATTAAGAAACTTAACGATGGCTAATGGCTACGGATCGTTTTGTACGGTTCGCAAATCGCTCTCCCTGAAGGAACTCGAAATACCTTCTTTAGTCGTTTTGACTAATGAATGATATTAGACTTTGTAAGTCCCCAACGATATAGGCTTTTTTCCTTATTAGAAATTTAGTAAATATGACAGACAAGTTCCACCGTGCGGCACGAGATGGTAATCTCGACATGTTACGAGAGGCCACAAGGAAGGACAGTAACCGTACAGACGAAGACGGTATGACACCGACGTTGTTAGCAGCTTACACTGGCAACTTGTGGGCTCTAAGGCTCCTAATCAGCCGAGGGTATGTATTGAATGTCAGTCATGCTAACTATGTTGGATAATGTGTATAATTTGAGAGTTAGTATTTAAGGGTGGGTAGATATGTTTGTCGAATTATTTAATAAATAGTAAAAATTAATGACAATGAGTGATTGATAAACTAGTTAGTCTCTGAAAGGTGTTAGCGTTACCCTTAATCCTGATCATTCGTAAGAAATTTGTAAAAAAAAATATTGTTCGTATCAAGTTAGACCACGATAGACATAAGTGTAAGGCGTAGCTAAAGATAAACATTTATTAAAGGATTCAAGAACCAAATATGTATCTGATACCATTGTGGAGTGATTTGAAGTGCAATTTGGTTTCAACATTTAACAGATTACATTAGAATTTCATGGACAAGTGGCCTATGAATATGATGATTTTGTATGCAGATTATGCAGGTATCATCAGCCATGAGCCTGCTATCTTGCAAGTAGCTATTTATCACCTACGGTAATATTGTAGGAGCTGGCGACTCACTGTCAATGTAGTTAAGACAAAGACTAAGACATCGGGCAGGGTCTTTTTGGTCATAGACATACAACGGACAATCCATTGCAGTAATCAATACATTGCAATATTTAGGATATTGGAAAATCTTTGTTGCTTTCGAGTAATGAAGTTTACATGAACAAAAATCCACAGTGGATGACTATAAAGTTAGACCATTATGGACATAAATATAAAGTGTAGCTGAAGAAAGGCATTTATAAAAGGATTTAAGAAGCAATAAGGTGTCTGATACCATTGTTGACTTAATTGAATTCCATTCTCGAATGGCCTATGAATATGATTATTTTGATATGCAGATGGTGAAGGCATTGTCAGACCCTGCTACCTTACAAGCTAGCTATTACTAGCTATTTATCGCGTACAGCATTATTGTAGAAGCTGGTGACTCACTGTTAATGTAGCTAAAACAAAAATTGTGTTTTTTTAGAGGAGCTGGGTCTTTTGGTGATAGACATACAATGGACACCCCATTGAAGTAGTAAATACATTGAAATATTCAGGACTTTTTCGCTAATAATTAATTTACTGATGCTACTTTGAATTTACTGACTTTCACTCTACATGCAGCGGAATATCTCATTACGGCAAAATTTGTCGAATTTTAAAGGTATAACAAATAATATTGGATTTTATGAGCAAGTAGTTGTGGCTGTTTTGTATAAATCTAAAGTGTGGGGTAATAAGTGTGGTTAGGTACCTGAGAGGGTTCACCTTGCCTTTTACAGAAAGTACCAACTAGCGATAAGGGACAGCTTACCAACCTTAGTGGTATATCAGGATAGACTCCCACTTCCTTTAGATTTTAGTTACGAATAGTAATATCGACGATAAGTATGTATATTTGTTACACAATGAAGCAATCGTTTGTGAATTTTGTAATAAAAGGGATTTCAGTACATGGCTTGAAGCTACTATTACTAGCAAATGTATTTGGGAGTAGTTGGGAGATTGGAAAACATAACGATGTCTGTTTATCCATGTGTGAATTTAAATATTGCCTTATAGAACAGTACGACCAATCGTGACATTCACAAATGGAAGAATGGAGAAATTGTCTGTTATACCTTCATTTAGTTGAGTTCAGTCCATATCTCGGCATATACCTCACGCATGTATAGCTGTTAAATATCGGGTGGCTGTCACATGATAATGATTCTCCTCGGATAATTTGTGGGTTGATCGTGGCAAATTGGAGCGGCCCAAACTCGAATAATCTGAACAGGCATGTTCTTGTGGGATGATGACGATGATGAATATTACACTTTAAGTTTATGAGCAGGATTTTGAAGTGAATGCGATATTTCATGGGGAGCTAGTGAAAGGTTACTAGGACTAGGAGTGATGTGAGTTTGGCGGGGGAGTTTTAGGAGGGTTCGTGCAGCACAGTTCCGGAGTTTTTGAAGACACTTCAGTTCATACTTGGGTGAATTAACAAGGAATGCGTGGCATTGGTCAATCCTAGAGGTAACGAATGAGTGTATGAGCGTTTCAGTGAGAGACTAAGTGACATTTTTAGATATCGATCTTAAGTTGCATAAGTGGAAGTAGCTTAACCTTAAAATATGGGAAATACGTATGTTGATGAAAATTTATGTGAGAGTCATATATAATACCAAGATTGCGGGCTGTTGTACTGGGTGTAATGATGGTGTCATTCAGGGTAAGAGATATATCAGGGAGAGGGTTGCGCCTGTACGGTGAGGTTAAACATAGTAGTTCAGTTTTGTTGGCATTGAGTTGTAGTTTTTTAGAAGTCATCCATTGTTCGATGTCCCTGAAGTATGCTTACAGCAGTGGTATTGAACTCTGTAGTTGAACAGCTTTATCCATATTAACAGGAATTCTCAACTAGGTGTCATCAGCATAGAATTGACATTCAACTCGATGTAGCCTCAACTACCTAACATACACGATTAAGATTCCTATAAAGCTATCTGCATTTTTGTGAGAATATGTCATTCTGAACTTTTCTTTTGGTTTATGATCTATAACGCTTTATTAGGGTTTTCATATATATAGTACTTATTAAAGAAAAACTTTCCTGATGATAAAAAGGTCATCATATCATTCAAATGAATACTCTATAAATCATTGTATAAACGTAGTATTTCGTCAATGCCATTGTTTTGATATAGCAGTTGCATTCAAATATAATGTATTGTTTTTTTATTTCGGCATGAATGCGACGTCTGTCACGCCATTTTAATAGCTATTATATTGATCACTGGGTATAGTGTATTTAATACCTGCGTATATGTTCAGTACCTAATAAATGATTCTTCTTAATCAGTTTCTATAATGTAGTATGTATGCTTGTTAATTGATATCAACCACTTACAGTGATGAGTTTTCACCCAGACCAGCAATTCTGCGTTAGATTATTGAGGTAAAATGTAGGTTTCTGAGTTCATTCAAATCTCGAAACATCAGGGCTGTGTTTTATAAGACGCGAGGGAATTCCAACACTCACAATAATGGACTCAATAATGGACTCAATAATGGACTAAATTGTTCACGATAGTTAACATTTTAAACGGACTATACAAAACTAATGCGTGCCATGAGCTAAAATTAATATGACACAGGTATCCTGTAACAATAACAGCCATTTATTGACTCAATAAATTTTATGTTCCTGATGTTAGCCGTACATTGTCAATATAACATATGGCTACATGTAATTGAGTTTCCTATACATGTAGATTGGTTCACCTATAGGATTTCTGTATACGTAGACTTACATGGGCTTTTTAGCTTGACTGTGCTATACAGCGGTAATTTACATAACAAATCCTCCATAGATCACGGTTAGTAATACTTCAAAGTAGGCACACAAAGTAGTCATCTGGGACTGAAATACTAGAGTACATCATAATGTACTGTTACAATCCACTAACAATACCCAGTATTAAAGGATATATCTCGACATGCAGCCAAACAAACAAATGCCCATCTTCCGATTAAGTAACTCTAGACATAAAGTTGTGTGACATACATGACACCTGTATGTCACTTCACCATAATTCTAGTTATGCGATGATACTATTCACTATTCACTCATATGTACGAATACAATATAAGAATCTAATACTATACACCGACACATAACACAGGTATATTGGCCTATAAAATATTTTTAGTCATTTTTAACTTGTCAGAGATAGTCACTGAATTATGTTCAAGTGCAACATTCTGTTAGCTCCATTATTATTATTATCATTATTTTAGTATTGAAACACTACTGTCATGAAGAATATATTGGCAAGAAAAGATTTAGATGGGGAATAGAAACTAACTCAAAAATTCACAATAGGTTCAGACAAAATATAGCTTGAGAGAGAATGTTTCAAACATTAATCTATGGGCTAGATAATTTATTGACTTTGTGGTAGTAAATACGAAAATACAGAGGTAACACCTTGTTGACTAACTATATAAGGATTAACACAAGCTTTCATATATCAAGTCTACTTCATCTGGTGCAAGTATACTTGATATACGAAAGCTTGTGTTAATCCTTATATAGTTAGTCAACAAGGTGTTATCTCTGTATTTTCGTATTTACAACATGGCTAACACAGCAACCCACACCTGTATTTCTGGTAGCAGACAACTATTCTTCAGACTTCTATTAAACTTTCATTATATTAATGTTATTACACACCCATACATGGTGCAAGAGACATGGCACCATTAACTATTCATGATTGGACTGATGCTTCGATCAGATGTCGGGTGGCAGATGTTCTAGCGAATGTTCAATAGTATGTATTTAAGTATTATTTTATAAGCCTTTGTATATTTAATAACGCTATTGAATAGAGTTGAATGGGCCTATATAACATTCAATTACACGGTGCTCTTACAGGGAACATAGTTTATTCAGATAATGGAAAAATTTTGTCGCGTTCAAGCGATGAAGTTGACATAGACAAGAGTCCACAGTGGATGACTATCATCAATAGTACAGTCCACTACTTGGGGTAGCAGCGTCAGTCCATACAAATATATAAAATAACAAATAGTAGCTTCATTATAGATTAATCAAAATTTATCGAAATACAAGCCTTCTCACATACAAGGCATGCTTCATCAGGTGAATCACCATTTGTTGTTTTATAATTTAGTATAACCTACTATACATGCTGCCAATAAGGCCATATCGGTACTGTATAATTTCTTTGACACTAACAGCTCCAGGCTAGATTTCATTAAGTATTCACAATCGCCTATCTATTATTCACACACCAAGTGTAATATGTTTTGAAAATACAGTTTTTCATCTCCTTTACCACGCTTTCAGGCTTTTGTTACCTTCCCCATGTGTTGTTATTATATATAAGTAAATTGAAAGTACATATATGACTGAGCTGTGTTGCCATCTATTACCTCAATTGGCTACTGTAAAAACACTTTAGTCAATCGTCTGCTATACTTATTGGTAAAATCCCCCTGATTAACATCTAACATTGAAAATCCTCAACATTTTGGTTATGTAAAGTGCATACTTGTATGTACTTCTAGCTATTAATTTTAACAAGGTAAATTGACGATCTTTTATCTTTATGACATCCATCAACTGGAATACTGGTGGCTCGATTTTGCTGAAACATGAGGCGGTATACCCAGCAATCAATAACGTTCCAGTCGAAGCCTATGAAGGCTCATCGCCATCCATATTTAATCACCTTTGTTAATTAACGTACTTTCACTTCTCCAGTCAAGTGGATGATAAAATTATTGAACGAGCTATAAATTATATGGCATAACGTAAATCTTGATGGAGGGCACATTTATCGACCAGTGGTAGAAATACATCATCTCATTATGTATTCCATGCATCACTGCTCTATCAACTTAGTTATGTCAAGTGGTGAAATTAATGAGTCTAAGCAGATTCTATAAATAGCGTTCATTATTGTTAATTAGAAGTTACTCTATCAATATTCTCTTGTTTTATTTCTAGTAGCTCACTTGCACTATACCAGTACTAACTGTATAGGTCACGAGGAATATCGAACATTTGATCATTGTTTGCTGTCATCTTGAAAAAATACTGCAATCTGACATCATATTAGGCATAAGTCAAATAGAATATTTTATTTACAATGTTATAACAGCTGACACAGTATTTGACATCAGATTATTAGTGGCTTTATTCACACACTTACTTCACCGATATTAGACGGATTTGATAGCCGAACTTTAGAAGCCTTTGTCTCACCCATGCAAAAACTACTCTACGGCACATATGACATCGTCTTCTGTACAATATTTTTTACCAGCGATTTTTTTTTAAGTTTGGAAACAGATGATAGTATGAAGGACCCAAAATAAGGTGAATGCGCGGGATGGTCAATAAGTTCAAAGCCACATTTTTGTAGGAGCGACCATCGTAACAACCGAGTTGTGGGCTGGGCATTGTCATGGTGATACAAAACAATTTTCCACAGCATTTTGTTTTAATAGTTTTATGCACCTTACTCTCCAATGTCAGCATGGTACTCCCAATTCATAGCTTGACCCTTTTCCAGATATTCAATGTAGCTAATACCCTTGGCAGCCCAGAAGACTGATGCTATCATCTTGCCGGGAGCAGGGATCATCTAGGCCTTATTAGGAGGAGCGAAGAAGTATGTTTCTACTGCATTGACTGGCTCAAAATGGTGGACCAAACACTCATCGTAGGTTATAAAACATACAAAGTTAGTTGGATTTGTCTCAAAGCGTTTCAAGTTGGCCCGTGACATGACCAGTCTGGTGTGCTTTTGTTCAGGCATGAGTCTTGAAACCCATTAAGCAGAAACCTTTTAACATCTCCATTTTTGTATGTAGAATGTTATGAACTCGCTCCTCAAATATGCCCACCTCAGTAGCTATCTGAATGAGATTAAGTCGTCTATCACCCATCACTACCCTCAGTATGCGCTCGATGTTTTCTTCACTCGTTAGGTTCGATGGCCTTCGAGACCTCTGCTCAACTTCAAGACCGTCCCTGCCTCACTTAAACTAAGTTAGCCACTATTGTACTGTGGATAATGCAGGGGCATCATCCACCAGTGTAGTGACATTTCAGCATGAATATCATTTGGGGGTAAACCCTTCATTTCAAAGGGGGCAGTACCTACTAAGTATTACAACAGAAAAGTTAAATAAAGGTGACAATGTTTGTCCAAAGGCTACCACTATATATCCGTAGGATTGGGCTTATGTGCAAAGTTGCATTGCCACAGCTTGGGTCTTTCATGGTCATTCTAGTGAACACACCCCCCCCCCCCTTATCTGACTAAGTAATATAGCCCTATAAGTATACTGTATCTTAAAGCTGTAAGCTGCCTTGTTTGTCATTTATTGCCTCAAATGGCTGTAAAATTTACAATCAGCAGTCTAACATGGATAAGAAAACTATGACACACAGTAGTTTTGACATGTTGCTAACAGTGGAGATGCATGATCCTCAATATATGGATTTTTCATTAGTAGAATTCATCATCGACACGTGCTGAATAATGACAGAGTAATGTCAGATGTGTAATAATGTTAGATATCCCGATATTACCTAAAATTATTGTGATCATAAAAATTTGGCACGAATATTTCCAGAGCAATGACGCTGTCTACACAGAAAACAGTGAGAGGAATTTAATACCAGGCTCATGGATTTTATTTACACTATGATTTTACAAAGAGGTACAAACCAATGAAAATTATATTGTTATTTGTGATTTAATATATATTAAAACAGTTGTGAAGATTTTGGCATTGAAAACCTAAAGTAAATAAGCGTGTTTGTTTGCTGTTAATAATACATTTTCACTGTAATTATTCGTATTAATTTCATCGTAGTCAATCATGTGTGACTACTATAGCGATAAGGCCCATAGGCAAAGGCGGTCTGATTATACAGTACCTATTGAATGAAGATAGCAATGTCACTTGAGTCACAAAAGTTAATATCACGATGTTTCGCAGATATTTTTCGTGGGTCTTAATCGGACAACGTTACCTTTCCTTAATTCAACATCATTGGCTAATACTTTGAAGATGTTTCGCATTGAAAGCACAATTATTTCATTGAAACAGGAAGCACCTTTATACCAGTATTACACTTTAGGCTCCTCCTTTCGAACACAATTTCATCTGAATATGAATGACTATTATAGCGGTACTCATTACATATATCTTTATATCTCGTGTGACTGTATGTAATATCGGTATATATTCCTATCTTTCATCACATGTACGACTATGTATGTCATATAGTACGACTATGTATGTCATATAGTACGGTGCATTATCTATTCCACGGCATTGTGTTCCCATTCAGATCTTGAATAAATATATAATGAAATTATCGACTTAATATCATTATACCCATGGTGGCATTGGCATCAGAATGCTTATTTACATAATTATGAACACCGTGTAGTGTATGTATATCCCATGGTGCAGAATTTTATCCATACCTGTAGTTTTATTCCAGCTATGACATGTATCAAGATAAGCGTCTAACCCTTACAGTTTTTACACATGCATAGTGCCGGGGTAACCGGCGCTTTAAGTATTGGAAGTGTAACGAGCATTGATCGGATGACCGTCAATAATGTATGTGTTCCAATATAGCGGGTGTGAGAACAATGACTTCGCAGGGCTCCGTAACAAAAATTCTGTTGAAACTAAAATGTAAAGCATGCTCTCAGCGGTGGCACTTATTGATGAGATCGAGACAGCTTGTACTACATCGTAGTGTAGAGTAAGACACCCACACAGCGTGCCATGCCATGGCTCAGACTATAGTCTGTGTTGTGTAGTAAAAGCTCTACCTTTGGTAAAACATCAAGTGGAATTCTCTGAAATTCTCTGCCTTGACCTCTTTTTTTAGTCTAACCCCACACCCTAATCTATTGATGAAACATTTTTGGTGACCAGTCCAATTAATTGACATTTTCAAATGTCTAAATTCCTCAAATATATTCCGTAGCAGTAATAGTCAGGATAATGTTACCTTTCACCTTACTGGGTACATCTATTTTTATTGTAGCATCATGTAAAAGTCTTAAATACTTACTTTACAAATTTGGCATGTTAATCTTGTACATTAGCTATAGATTGATTAGATCATTTACTTCAAGTAGTTAATGTAGATGATATAAATTATTTATATGTCAGGTAGATCATTGAAGTTGCGTAGATCATGTGAATCATGTAGATAATGTAGAACATCTTAATAATATACATCATGGGAGTCATGCAGGTTATGTAAATCATGCAGATTATGTAGATCAATATAGATCTCATAGATAGTGTAGCTTATTTTTATGGATGCTCAAGTTCTAGTTCTATGTTGGCGCCAGTGGTGTAGTGGTTAGAAGCATTGCCTTTCTTGCGAGAGGTCGCGAGTTCGAATCAGCATAAACCAGGGATTTTTTCCCACCCCTTCCACAATACGAAATGAGAAAGATTTTCGTGATTGAATATTGAGAAAGATTTGTCGTAGAATGGTTTATTAATAAAATATATAATCGGGAAGTAACAGGACAATGTTGTACATGCGACTGACATTTAATTATAAAGTAGCACCAAAACCTCGCCTTTATCTTTAGACACTTGCTATCAACTAATTATGTAAAATGATTTTGATTTTTGTAGAGGGAATCCGGATTGCTGCGATATACTGGGTATGTCAGCATTGCACCACGCTGCTGCGAACGGCCATACAAATTGTGTGGAGTACCTTGTCTCATTCGGCTGTAACATATGGGCAGTAGATAACGATATGCATTCGGCCTTCGATCACGCAAGCCTACACAATCACCAAGATATTGTCAAGTTGCTCGACAATGTCATAGCGTTTCAGCTGGTGCAAAATCGAAAGACCGCCGAAAAATTAAAAATCAAAGCCGTCGTCAACGCCGAGAAGAATCAAAAGAAATATGAAAAATTGCAGGAGGAAACAAAACGGCGAATGGAGAAAGATGAAAAACGATTGATTACGCAGTCGTCTGATGCAGAAAATTCTTCTGCGAAGAAAATTGCTGGAGGCACTATGAGTAAAGTGTTTGCGACAATTCGAGGTAAAAAGGACACTGTGAATTCGACTGAACCAAGAATGTACTCTGATTATTTGAGTGGCAGTACACGCAGCAAGAAAGTTGACAAGAAAGTGATAGAAACATTAGATAATAAATTACGTCCCAATGACAGGTATGGTCATGGGTCTGTGAAGTCATCGGTGATTGCTAATCACGGACAGGTGATATATACTAATCCAGATGCACAAAAACAGCCATCGACAATATCGAGATCATTGGTGCCAGGTATGTACGGTGATGAAAGTAAGGATGGTGATCAATACAACACCGGAGACTCTGGTATTGTCAGCGATGATGGCAGCGATTGTGGTTTGTTTAATCGTCCTCACTTTGGGAATATTTCCTTTCTACCGAAACCATACACTGCCAGCCATATGACTTCTTTACCTAGCAATGTCAGTGATGAATTCACCGGTGAGGAAATCGCGACATACGGAATGTCTGGGCATACTGAGGGTTACACGACTGTAGCGCCATGGCAAGAGAAAGGCATTGAACAGTCGGATGATGAAGTGGATGAGACGGAGTACTCTGACCTCGAGATGTTCCTGTCTGCGCATAATCTCGCAGAGTTTTTGTCGTATTTCATTCAGGAGAAAGTTGATTTTTCTGCTTTGCTGTTGCTAACCGAGGAGGACCTTATTGCTATGGGATTAGCGCTCGGTCCACGCAGAAAGCTGCTTGATGCCATAATGAGGCATAAAGAGGTCATCGAAGCTGAGGACATTATGGAGAATACGCATCTCTGATGGTATTTCTCGCAAATATCATGATTTTCCAGTACGCAAAGATGTCTCTTATCTATAATGATATTTCTGGTAAATATCGGCTATTGATGCTCTAACATCTATTGATGTCTCATATCTTCAATGGTAAACATTGACGTTCCAATACGCATTATGTCTCATATCTGTAATAGTGTTTCAGGTAAATATCAAGCAATTAGTGTTCCAACACGCATTGATGTCTCACATCATTAATGGCATATTTGGTAAACAAGCCATTGTTTTCCAATACACACACTCATGTCGATATCCCCAACGAGCCAAATCACCCCTGCTTGCTGCAATTCACAGTAATTTTTTGGTAGACAATTGCGATTATTGTCAATTTATTGATTTTGTTTGTGGAGAAAAATTATGCATTTAAATATCAGTTTATGAAAAATGAGATCATTAAAAACGTTTTTTTATTATAGCAATTTAAAATTATTTCCTCTTAATATAATGAATGAATGTATTCAACTCTTTCGATGCAATTCTACTCATAAATACTGTGTTTCCATCATTATTTTATAGTGAAAAAAATTTAATTGTAAAAGTGCGTATATAAATTACTTAATTAAAATTTATTTGACTGTTGATGACCAGATATGGAAGCTCGTAATAAATGAATGCTCTTCATTGTATTAGATTCATGTAAGGTAAGGGGAGACAATTCTTAGTTGAATGGTAGTTGAAGGGAGATGATATATAACGCTAAAATCTTACGACTAAAATTTTGGAAATATGACTATTTACCGTTTTACCCAGCCATACTGAGCAAACTACAACTATTTTTATAGTACAGGAGTCAGCATTAATTCAAACAATCTCACCTATCTTGGTACAAAACTAATGAACTCCTAGATTTTTTCAGCTTGCCACTTGTCCCTTTTATTTTGTTGATACATAGAAAAAACAATTTGATATAGATATACAGTACATAAAAGTCGTTAGCTGCTTGACAAACCAGATACCATACCTGGCTGAGTTATCAAAATAATATAATTACCAAAATAATATAATTAAAGTACTTTAAAAAGCGATACGGTATAACACGAATGCCATCGGGATCATAGGTCGGTACTCTCTAACAATTCTATCTGAATCAACCTCCGTGTGGGACAACATTATAGCGTACATTACTAGTTCGGTTTTACATTTTTTAGTCTTGGCTTCCAAATTGTAATGCCTAGTGTTTGTATATTATAACTAGACAGTTTTACACAGATTAACTATCTTCTCTGATAGTAACAACTCCGCCTGAACTGACCTTTCAAAACTACGCAAGTTTGCGATCTAGTAATTTCCTTCCAAAAAAGGCTACTGTTGCCTATTGAATTTCTCTGCATTATTTTTAAGGCTTTTTTAGCCACATGTAAAAATTCACCTACATGTACGAGATTAAAACTAATTTTTGGAACAATAAGATGTTAAGACTACAGTTCTCCATTTTTCCTTGGTATGGTATTTCATGTTCAAACTTACATCGCCATGCATAATATATCCGTATATCGAATAAAGTTCCATTTTAATATCTGAATATCTGAACAATGTCTTGTTTCAAGTCTCTGGATGTCTTACTTGACCATCCATCACTTTAACTTTTACAAAGAGGGTTATGTCTTCACTAGAAAGATTTTTATTCATCTACGTAACCCCCAAAAAAGTTATACGAATACATGTGTCGGCTACGGTTGAAAATAGGACAACGAACCCCAGAAGCTACGAAGTTAGCTATGAGAAAAGCTAACATACAGCGTAAAAGCAACCATCCTTAATTTTTTCAGTCAACCTTTTTCATTAAGTGTTTTAAATTTAATCACTGAATAAAATACGCAATGTGTAAATACAAATTAATCTTATAATATTAATAAAGAAGGGCTGCAACACGATAAAATTTGATAGAAGTTTTTATTATTGATACAAAAGTTGAGGAATATTTCAAGTAACATTAGAAGTGCTTAATATTATACTCTAAAATTCAGCACTATTACAGGCTCTATTGCTGGTATGAAATTCGCATAATTATTTTCTGGAGCGTAAAAACCTTTGATGTTAATTATGCTGTAATTAGCGGTAAAAAGGTAAAGTACAGAATTTATAGACTACAAGTATCGGGTAAGGCTCTCAGATGCGGTATACCATAAGCATTTTAGGCAGCTATATTCAGTAGATACAATACCCTCAACACTCGCATATTACCCGTCAAAGGCATCAGGCATCTACCTATTTGGGAAACACTACAACAATCGAGGATAAATGACTTACTGAGGATAATCACATGTCAACTGGCTCACAGTTTCGTACCTGCGACCTCTCAATAACAATCCCAGTGCTTCTACCACTCGACTGCTTCCTCTCGTAGTTATTAGGGCTAGTTTCCAAAAATAGGTCATATTTTGCTATCTATTCTCGCTTTGTTATACAGTGGTAGTCGAGCAGTTGTTTTTTCTACCTTTATACGTCCTGTATGCGAGATTTCAACTCCTGTGTGTTTTGTTACTTTAAGATTAGTACGGGTAAAAACTAAAACATACATATGCAGCAAACTAAACAATTAACATCCAGAACATAAATGACTGTAGTTTAGTGAGACAATTCATTAACCCAAAAATTTTATTTCGAAGGGGTAATCCTTTAATTTCGATGAATATGAAATGCCTTGATCATTATCAAGTACATTAGGCCTGTGTTAGAAAAACTGATGAATAATCAATATTGATTCAATATTAATTTTATGGCAACAAAAGTATACATAAGCAAAAACAGCATATGAACACTAACTTTTGCCGCAGTATTATACAATGTAATTTATACATAAGGTATAGATAGTTTTTTATATGTATTTTCGGATCAATATGACTTTCATTCTTTGTTTTGTAGATTTTCTCTCAATTTGGCCAACATATTGGTTTGACAGTACTAAGTTATAACATAAATTATGTCTGAACCTTGGCACCTCAATGTTTGAGATAACAATATGCCACAGTTTTGTCCACGTTTTCAAACATAATTTCTATGTCAATTGTAAAATATGGGAGAATTTAAGTTAGTATATTACATAACCCAGAACAGATGGATGCGAAAAAAACAGAGGATGGATGGGAAATGAAAGTATGGCCACAACCCGTGATAATTGTTCAAGTTAATGCGTCTTAATGAATAATGGATAACAATCTCACACATATAATAGTCGCTACAAAGCTAGTGATATTAGAGCAGTGTAAACAAAACGCTGAATTGTCACAGAATATAGCTTAAATTATAAATAATCCACTACTGTTACCAATCCCAGTCTGAATAAAGCATTATAATAAAAAGGAGCGCGAACATAAATGAACAAACTGAGATTATTAGTTGCAGGAACAAGAAAATAAATGATACTCGACACCAATGTGCTCTTGTCTTGCATAATCACATGACATATATCCAAAAATTGGGTTTTTTTCATAGTTTTTTCGTTACTCTCGGTCCAAAGCGCCTACAGACAGCCTAGATATGTCAGCCTAAATTTGTGATAGCTGATAAGATGACGAGAAAGCGGAGGAGTAAGCGACATATAGACTACCTAGGAAGCATCTGAAACAGCCACGACGCAGCTAAAAAGGGGAAAAAGCCATTACATAAGTACATGGCAAGGGTTAGCAAGACCTCAATGGGCAGACGAGCATCTTGCCCAAAAAGCCACAGATTATTGCCTGGGTAGACAGGAAATAATTTGGATTAAATTCGGATGATCTAACCACTATACTACCTGATCCATAAAATGCATGAAACACGCATTTTAAAGAAATTGACTCCATTTGACCCGTGGGCCACATTTGCAAGTTTACATTAGTCAGAATTTCAGAATCAATAACAAAGTATCCCTATATATATAAGATGAATAAGTTAAATTTTTTATTAAGTTCAGTAAGTTTAAAATAGATCTTGTAAAGTTACAACAAATGGTGCATAAACTGACTGGATGAATGTATTATTAGACGGCCATTTATTAATTTAATACGAGTTAATCGTAAAATGTCAACCACAAATGGACTTAATTTGCACGTAGTTTATTTTATTTTATCTCAAGACCATACAGAGTATTCATCAGCTATAAACACAATTAAAATAAAGTGATTATTGGGATGATTAAATTTAAATAGCAGTGGTAGCGTCATGTATGTTGGGCAAGACCACATTTCATGACTTTTCTGTTAGCTATTAATATATTAATATTTTAATATTGATATATATTTGTCTAAACCTGAACTGTTGTACTACTGAATCTGGAAATATCCTTTCTCAATATGTGTCCAAACAATCTAGCTGGACAATGATTAATACAAATACAAAGTGGGTAATGCCACTTACAATCAACACCTTCACCTAAAACCACGTTTTACAACCAACTTTTTCAGAAATATAACTCATACATTGTAAGTCAAGTGAATCTATCTGAATCTATCGGTGAAAGTCCAACTACAAATGGGTAGATACATCCTTATCTACGAAAGTTATATGCTTCTGCAGGGCACAAACCACCAACATATGGCTACCTGAACTCATTTGATAGCATGACCATCCAACAGTAAAATATCCTATCCAACTTACCCGCTTCTTCACAATCAGATGAGAGTCACCTAATACCCATTTAACATCGCTACACTAGGACAAAATTTTTTACGAAAGTATCACAAAATAACACACATCCAATCTAATAATAAACAGTATTTAGTTGTGTAGAATAATACTTGTGTATATAGTACCGTGTATACTCACTTACAAGATGACCTTTTTTCACCAAAAACCTAGATTCAAAGTGAGGGGGTCGTCTTCTAAGTGAGACT
>WURV02155664.1:0-16528 GCA_011762755.2 Epimenia babai
TATATAAAAGCTCAGAACAATCTACCCAGATTTTAGCCATCAACCATACATGATCAGCGCAGGAACTCGTGCGACGTTAGTTGGATGTAATCTGCTCGGATTTTATCTGCCGTGATGTTTTATGGATGTAATCTATTGAGATTTAATCTATCCCGATGTCAGCTAGTGGGGTAGCGAATGTCATCTGCACGAGCGTTTATTGGAGGTAACACAAACTGCGGTCAGTTATTATTCATTGATGGGAAAAACAGCGTTCTAATTAACATCTCCCCACCTGATGTTGGCTGCTGCTCAATAATTTATGACGCGAACTTCACTACCCAAACGGGGTAACTAGGTCGTACATATGACGCAAAAATATGGATTTTATTGAAGGAGGAACTTACAAATGTTGTTCCTTTAGCTATACAAATATACTGTATTTGGTGGGTGAACACTATTCACAGAAATGAGTTAAGCCCCGCCCAATATTACGCTGTACCTATTGCGTAAATGTAACATTTTCGTAATGTCAGTGACATCTAGATATTTCTGTGCTTCATTATGCATCTCAATGGTTTATTATACCATATGAAATCACGCAAATATAGGAGTTATGTGGTATTTTAATGATCATTTTTGACTAAAATTGAAGGTCTAACTTTTTGGCTACAGGGTGGATATTACAAATTATACACGAATATGTTTAAAGAAATCCTCGACGTGTTTGTGAGGCCATTGGCTGTTGATATTGATCCAGACTTGGTTCTGATGGATGATAATGCCCATCCTCAACGTGCCTTCATCTTGAATGAGGATCTTTGGGATGAAAGAACCAACAGAATAGACTGACCTGATCTCTATCCCATTGAGCATGCATGTGGCAGGCTGCCATCTAGGCGTCTGGAACCAGAGGCGTCATATCAAGGGCGTAAATGTCTCGCATTTCCTAAAGCTCGACCCTTCGCTCGATTCGTCCGTCGTCCTCCGAGAGGTGGAGATACGAGCCCGAGGATAGAAGATCAATACATCGTTATGACAACTAATAACAGTCTCCAACGACCCAGTCTGGCCATCTCAGGAATATTATCTATCCCACAGTTTACCCGAAACTCTCATACACGTACAGCACTTATTAATGGTTTTTAGTTGATTTATTCGTGTACTGTATTTTGAGACAATCCACAGGTCAATAGTATTGTAACAAGAGTTCAATCTGTTTTTTTCTTTAGTAGAATTTGGTTAGGCCGACCTTCATTACCGTGTAATACAGTACAAAGTTTACCATGCACACTAAACATTCACTATATGATATGTAATTTGTGTAATTTGTGCAATTTAAGTTTATATCAGAATTTTAATAAGTAGATTTATCATGAAAACGTATTAATAGTTCCTTTAATATGATTCCTAACTCATCTACAGTAGTCTATTTCATTTATTAAAACATTGCGCTTAATGTAATGCTCTTCATGTTGCAGCATGACACTGCAATTATGTTAAGCTATTCCACAGTTAATAACTAAATATCGAAGACAGCAGTTTATAAGCTGTCAATATTTTTATGTAAATAGTTTACATTTTGTAAAAGTTGGTATATTTTGGAGTCATTCAAAGGAGGCCTGGACGGACTAAGTTTTGATGAAGTAACGTATTTACCCATCAATGAATTGCCACAAGTAATAGACATCTGATCCGTTGGTGACAATGCCAGTCCTCCGTACTGATTCAGAAATCAACTCCTCATTAAAACGTCCAAGAACGAGGAATTCCGTCGTGAAAAAACGAGTAAATTTTGACTCTGTTGCAGACGAATTGTGCAGTTCTGAGCATATGTATTTAAATGAAAATTTCTCTGACGATGATGTTGAACTTGAATGCATCAGTCGGAACGTACACCAGAGAAGTGACAGTTTATCCCCGGAAGACGAGGCGTGCGATCATGAGACTCAATCTTGGTTATTTGAAAGTGGCGTGAAGGGTGATGGTGCGATCGTTACACTCGTAGATTCCGGAATTAACGACAGTTCTGTATCGGTCGATACGGTTATGTTACAAGACGACGTGGAGAATTTCGTGCGTAGTAAATCTGCATGTGAGTTAAAGGAACGCAATCGAGAAACTGAATGCGGAGTTGATGACGAATTGGAGGAACGCAGAACAGAGGCGGGTGCCTGTTGCGAGTCCGTGCCATTGTTGGAGACTACGCGATTGGTTGCTTATAATACTTTGGTGACTGATGATGCGCATAGTGATGGTTCAGATTTCGATCAGGAAGTATCTGAAGGTGAGGACGTTGACGTCACGAAAATCGAGGATAATGTCAGTGAGAAAGGTATCCTTGAAAAGGATCCCGGAGAGGACAAAGGTGCAAATAATTCAAAGAAAAATATTGGTAAGAAGCCAAAAAAGAAAATTCAAAAGAATTCATCACAGAGAAATATGGTCGTTGCAAAAGTTAGCGAGACTCAAAAAGGTAAAAGTAAGAAAGTTACTAAAAGTTTATCGCGTTCCACGTCATTTTCTGGTAATGCCTTGCAAAACATAAGTAAGATTTGGTTGGGTAAGAAATCTTTTAGGAAGTCGGTAACTCGTGAAAAAATTGGCAATTTGCGGCCCAAACAGGTTTGTGAAGCGGGTGAAAATTACAAATCTTCAATAGAAAATGAACAGGAAAATACGGTGATATCTAATTTATCTCCTCATAATGATAGCGTCAATATCAAAGATTTGTCGGAAGGTGATCTTACCGGTGGCTCAGCGAATGTCACTAAGATAAAGAAAACACTGAAGAGGACAACGTCCAGAAAGCAGTTGACATCCCGTAAATCGAGTTCTATTGTCATTGACAAAAATGACTTAAAACCTAATAAAACCCTCACAAAGAAAGTGTCATCCGCGAGATTGAAGAAAAGCGACTCATCTGGGATTAAGAGTCATGAGGCTACCTCTGCTTCCAATCAAAATCCAGATCTAGATGTTTTTCAGGATGCTGATGTTTTTAAAGAGTTCGAACGAACTACTGCGGCGAGAAACCTATATCGAAATACTGATATGCGAGCTTCAGAAAATTCATTGGGTATTCAAACAACGCAAAATAAGGCCTTATCAAATAACGATTTGCGAGATCCAGAAAATTCGCTGGGTATTCAAAAAACACAATGCGAGGCAGTATCAAAAAGATCACCAACGCTTTCTCTACATTTGACGAACAACCAAGAAGAAAAGACAAGTCGTGAAGTCATAGTGAAAGGTAAAGGTATTGACAGATTCTGTATACTTAGCACGTCCGATGTCAGTCTGCCGTCAGTTTGCGATGGTGATGATGGTGGAGATGATAATGATGAGTGTCTATCCAAATTAACACCTTATAATGTTGCTAAGACCAATGTTAAGAAGGCTTACGATACAGGTACAAGTTCTTTTGTTGTAGTTCATGGTAACGATGGGGGGATTTCTGCTGTCGATGGTGAAGGAACTGGACGTACACTCGTGTCGGAAATTGAGCCAAAGTCAGTCAACAAGAGTACAAGCATATCAGCCAAATCGAGTGGATATATTAAGAGGCTTTCCAGACAGTCAATTGGTTGCTCTGAAGCATCTAATCAAAAGACACGCGAAAGAAGTATTTCACCCGTAAAATGTATATCGCGAAAGATTAGTCGTTCAAGTATTGGTGAAAGCAAGAAACATATGCAGACGATAGGCAGAAAGAAATCCAATTTTACTATGGCTGTAAAAACATCCGAGAATTCGCGGATTTCTATAAACAGAACACATTCTCAGTCTCGTATGTCGTCTAGTTCATTATCGGAGTCTAACGTTAACGAAATTTATCAATCCAAAGGTGTAACTTCTAATCAGGAGTCACTTTATCGAAATGTGAGACCAGTAGGGTCAAGGGAGCCTCAAGAAGTGATATCGTCTCGAAGCGATCACGGAACTGCTATAATCGGTGACGCGACTAAAGCCGCTCCCCTTGGTGGAATGTCAAAAGATAAGTCCACTTTATCGCCGTCTAGTATTCTACGTGTCAACTCTTCCAACTTACCCAAATCTAATCTTGTTTCTTTGAATTCAATGTCATCAATATCTTCAGTTAAGGAAACGTTACAAGATATTCGCGGGATTCTCAGCAGGAATTCAAATTCCGGTGTGATACTAAACGAGGAGCTCGAGAGGTGCCAGTTTCACCTCGGAGCCACCGCTCGCTCTCTGAAAAAATCTCACGGCCCGACCCTCAGAAACGTCTGTGAACAACTGGCTAACTTCAAGGCTGAGATATTAGTCAAATTCACTCAGAATCAACAACATGAGAGAGGTTTGTGCCTTATTGCCCTATTGCCTAATCTCTTTTACGGTAATATTCTGTGGATAAGGCGCTAGATTTGTAAACAAAAGATCTCGAGTTCCAAACTGCCGAAAAACGACTAGACACCTAATGTCTTTAACCAATATGTAAATGTCGACGTTATTACAAATGTACTTAATTTCTGATATACTCTTAAATAAATTATAAAGAGCGGATTTCAATAATGATAGCGGATTGATATCTAATGTATGGTTATAAATGTCGTACTTGATAACATCTTTTATTAGGGAAATGACACTGCCTTTATCGTACGATTCCAGGTATCAGGAACTGTCTGATTTTTGGCAGCCATATTGTTTTTTACGCGCACCAGAAATTTTCTTAAATGGACCAACTCTTTATGGCTATAAGATTGATAATAAGTGCTTCCATATTATTAACGATCAACATTATTCACATATTTTAAGCTTGCCAAACTAAAAGAGTAATAATAAAAATATGTTCTATTGACTTTATGTCTCTGGAATGAATCATTTCTTTTGTAGATAATTACTAAGATAATTACTACGTACTAATACATAATTAGTAGATAATTTTCCAGCCTAATATTCATAGGCACTTGTAAGTATTATGTTCAGCTCAGGAGATTGTTATGCATGCTAGTTTTACAGAATAATGTAGCAAATGCATTCACAGTGAAGAGAAGAAATAGCGGGAGCCTCTCCAAAACTCTGAAACAACTTAACGACACGATCAGGATCGTGACGGAAGTCGAGGGCCTGTCTCTGGGGGCAGATTCGGAGAAGGATGAGTCTACTGGAGAAGGACAAGCTACTAATCATGATGCGATCAGCGGGGACGGGGTCATCACGGCAGTCTCGAACTCTTACACGTCGGTGTCGGAGTTCTATTCCGAACGACCGACATCGGTGAAACGACGTCTTTCTCTCGGTCCGACTCGGTTATTGTCAAATAGCTCAATCGACATTCACGCGACACCCCCAATCCTGCCCGTTTCGGCGGCGCAGTTACCGCCTACTTTGTTCAGCAAGGAAATTGGTCGTCTTGGACGCGCGTCATCGTCCGTCAACGACTTGACAGAAAGCGCGGAAGATTCTTACAGTTCCTGGGGACAATACACGTTAGTGGCAAGTTTTAAGTGAAGAGTAGCCATAATAATTATTGTTTTGTCACCGGATATTCGAGAAGAAGCGTGAACTGGACCTATCATTAGATTGCCAATCACATTACAGGCTTAGATTACTAGACATTTTGCTCATGTGAAGTGTGTTTAACAGCCAGGCCAATAAGTACTTTTTAATCAGATAAATTTTATCTAATGTGATTTTCGAGCCTCTTGCCCTTAACGTAATGTAATCGTGGTCAGCAATGAACAAAATGCCTATCGTGGTCGGGGTATACCTTGACAGCTGCTGCTGCCAGATGGGAAATGATTTCGCCCCAAAATGTTACGTTAAACTCGATCCGCAAACCGCGCACGGCGACGCGTTCTCGTGTGAGGCGATCGACGTCACCGCAGTCCCCTGTGTCACTAATGATTTCCAGAAACTGGCGAGCAAAGTGTTGCGTATCTCATCGGTAAACTACCAGCCAATATCTCAAGTAAGGACTGTAATAATAACATTTTCATATACGTTAATATTTACCACGGAATACATAATTAATTTTTTAATTATCGTTTTTCTCCGTTACAATAGTATTTATTGTGTGTTGTAAAGACAATTAACAACAAAAGCTGTACTAGTCTCTGTTCTGATTCTCTGTGCTCAGTGTACTGCCTTAATATGTACAGATACGTCCTAGATTTTCCTTAGAGCCTTTGATTTTCATTCTCGTTTAGAGACTTCATTTGTCGCTCTGTTCCGCAGTCACGGTTTCTCGTGAAACTCCCTTACAATGCGAGCCCGATGTGTTCGTGGCAACGGGTGGTCGTCAAGGAGATGAAGAGCAATATCTGGACAGAGATCGATATCGTGGATTCAAAAGATAACAACACTACTGAAAACGTTAGATCTTCATTATGATCCTAAAATATTACAATATGTCTAGAGACTGAAAGTGTATCTATCTTATACAAAAGTATCATATGGAAAGTGGAAATATCTGGAAAGTGCCATCTATCTACTGTAGATGTCCCGAAAATTACAACCGCTATCAGTAGCTCGCCAAACAGGCGTTTTAGACGTTGCTGAAGACAGGTTTGCAACGAGTGATACCACGCCATTCGCCTGTTTTTTTTTCCCACGTTGCTAGGAATAAAGTTCACTAGTACTTTGGCTTAAGTCGACCGTAGCAATCGGGATAATGTACTTGCCCAAGTACCCAAGTACCGTACTTGCCCAATTACCGAGGTACCCTGCCATACAAAGGGAGAACACGATTTCTATGGTTCGTTATCCCAAGCCATAGCAACTGTGTTATTCAGGTCGGTTTGGGTTAATATAACACTCAGATATGATTCTATCGCCCCTCTGTTGTTGGCCTTGATATCTGCGTGAGCATGTATTGCGTATATACCTACACACCCCTTGCATATGCCATTGTAGGTCTTTTACGATAGTAGCATAGACTGATTATGAAAATTTTACTTAATTTGTTTACCCGAGTATGATAGGCAAATGCCAAAAGACTTGACGATGTTGAGCAGACCGGCAGTGCCATAAGCGTCCGAAATAGCCGCGCTCCAGTAGATAAGCGATCGAATGAACATAACCAATGTATTTGCAGGCGGTCTTGCGGTGGGTGGCTGTAGCATTAACCCAGCTCCCGAGCACGTTGGCAGTGGTGTTGGCGCCAAAATTAGACAGTGCCAAGATCGACACAGAAAATAGGATAATTACGTCATCGGCTGACGATCTGACGACCATCATCTTCCCGTTAAATGTTCAGTTGGCCGAAAACCACGTGACTCTGTCGGTAAGGTCTAACAGTGCCGTCGGTGAATGAAGGCCTTATTGATGAATCTAGTACAGACCACGCTACTTCGTTATAGGGTGTTAACGCATGCGCTTCAATTCACTTCTATCAGACACTCGTCAGGCTTTTGCATGCAGATATACATACAATTTATATCAATATTAATTTTAGTATCCACCGGTTATCAGTAAACACTGTAAACCGAGAGTTTTTGTTTACTGTATTATCTCTGTCCGTTGTTGGTTAATCATAAGTATTCAAAAAATCTGATATAATTTTCAAATAATGTCCAAAGCCATCCGCTGTTGTTCTCAGGGAAATTTCGCCCATTTATCATCTCTATAAGATATACGGTCGTACCGACCTAATCCAGTAAAATAAAAAAATTTATCTATATGATGTTCAGGATAATTGGGATTGGTGAAAGTTAGAATGAATTAATATTACAGACTCAATGTTTTGTATTAAGATGTTTTTGCACTACGTGATTTATAACGCCGAAAGAAAATATACGTAGCATACATAATACTTACACAGAATTAGTAACAACTGGGTACATTAGGCCTATACTTCAGAGAATGTCAATAAACTTGAAATTTAAGTAGTTAGTTCATGGCAATTCACAAATAAAAAATATCGTATCATATCAATAGTCTTGCACCGCAGCGACTCAAAATATTTTTATAATATTTAGTGTGTGTTTTATGTATTTATATAATCATGATTGATTCCATATGTTTTTCATGATTTTATAATTTATGTATTTATATAATCATGATTGATTCCATATGTTTTTCATAATTCTATAAATGACACGCATCAACAGGATATAATTGTTAGCCTACACGTGTGATTAATGTGTATTTTATTCACATGTACATTGATCAGGTGATACCAGTCGATTGCGGGGCACTTTTTTACTTTCGGTCATGTGATGAGGAGAACGAGGCGGTTCTATGTTGCAGTCCGCTGTTCTCGGTGCAGTTCGAGCGAGACTTGCGTCTGCCCGTTGTTATTAGCGTGCCCCTTACGTTTCCACGAGAACGCCGGAAACAATCCATCAGTAAGCTGCCGTACTTATATATCTTAAACCAACATTGTCATCGTGATATTATTACAATAAACTATGAGTAGGTTATCTTTATCATAGCACCTTTTGCGATGTCTGACCAGGGGTTCTTCTCATGAGACACCAGGGTCGTCTTCCATTTTGAAACTCCACAAACATTTCAGCAAAACGCTTTTACTACCCCAAACTCTCTACATAAAATACTTGGATGTAACTAGAATCATTTGCCCTTGTCTTAGGTCGCGGATTAGCTTGTGTTGAGATTTTGAACGTCCGTGACTATTGCTAATCGTAACAGTACTGTGGCGTGACAGGCGCCCTGGTAAACCGTAAGGATGTGGGCGGCGATGGCGACATACGCGTATACCGACGCAGTGTACGAAACGACTGGCAACTCATTAAGTATGTCAAGGTCACACTGACTGATCGCGATGGCGTTCTCGTCGCATCTTTTGATTGGATAGAGAATAATGCAGAGTAAGTCGGAATTTTAAGACCGTCAATATAATACGGAAAATCACCGATACAAATACCGCCATTTCTCTCAGAGGTACGGCGGCAGCCAACTTAACATGTCCAGTAACTACATTTCCAGTAACTGAAGATCAGAATATAATCCGTATTCTATCGCATAACTTACCGTGAAGACAACATATCATTGACATTGTACCGACACAACCGTCATGAAAGGCCGATATTGTATTGGTCATTTTCCTCAATGAAGCCCGAAGAAGTCTTCGGCATCTATATTCGATCTTTATATGTACTATGCTATTTTTATACAACTTCTGACAGATATTACCGCAGACAAAACTCCATTATGTATCCTAGTTGAATCACCACATTACGGCACGTTAGAGGCTATTCTCAACGACACCCGAAAAAAAAACGCGCGTCGCTTTTATCTCAGAGTAGCGGAGAATGCTACGTTCGACCGCGCATGTTTTAGTTATTTTGACAAGTCTCTTACTCATAATGCAACCGATTCAAAAAGGCCTTCTAGGCAGAAATGGTCCATTAATTTCCCTATAATATTAAATTAGGCATATCTTGAGTGACATTGTGTTAATGATAATAGGCTATCTCTGGGTAATTTTGTGTCTGTTGCTGATTAGCCAATTGGACGATAATCACGTGGTTCATTGCAGTCTGTGCATCGTGCAGACGAAACGCGGCCGTAGCCGGCAGCTGCTCGACAGCATCATCACGGACTTCGTGCGGTTCGTCAAGAAAAACCTCGTCAACATCAGCGTCATCCATGACCCGGATCAACTGGATCGGGTGACCGTATCGTTTCGATCTGTTCAGTATGGCGAACAGTCATCGCGGCAACGGCGTAACACCCTCGTTGTGTCACATATCACGAGTAAACACATCCTGATAGATGAGGGCCAGCAACTACAGCTCAAGGTGAGAGGCAACGTCGAGATACAGGGAAACTGTGACGTGATTCACGTAAGATGTTACTCCTTCCGGGACGTCATGCCAGATCAGCTCATGACGTGAGTACGGAAACCCAACACTAAAGTGTGACATTTATAATAATGTTACTTTAAAGCCGTCTGTGCAACTTTTCGAATGACGGTTTACAACGTCTCAAATGAAGTGGAGAGAGCGTTGTATGAGGCGCCAGCAAATTAGTATTTCCTTGTATATATATATCAATGTTGCCAGATCTATACTACTTATGGCTATACCAACCAAGCAATCGGGATATCACCTTCCCGAAACCGGCCTACATAGCCCAAGAACACAACTGGTTTCACCGGATTTACTACCCATCTGCCTTCTATTTCGTAAACCGAGGCTCTGCCAATTGAGGTAACCCAATGCATACATTTCTATCTAGGTGTCGCGTGTCGGACCGGTACGCGCAGCGGTCGCTCGAATCTTACTGCGGGTTCCTGCAGATATTAGCGGTGCCGCAGAAGAATTTCAACACGAATACCCAACAACGCGCGTCAAACATTCCCAAGTACCCTCGGTCTCAACCAACTACTGACGTTCTAGCGGATTACGCCATTTATTTCCCAAAATGCAGTATTCCGCCGTTACCGCCGCTGATGCGTGTTCCGGTTGTGATACGCAATGAAGGTTTGTAATGATACGCGTCACGTGACCGCACTATTAAGCGGCCTCGCACTGTATCGCTCCCCACAGGATTAGTGATATATATCAAAAATCGTTAGCATCAAAGATAACACTACTGATCAGCGATTTCCCATTCGATCCTTCTTTCATTGATAGACCACCGTCAATGGGAGATAACTCACTTCCACGTATAACTTTAATGAAAGAATGGTCATAGTAGACCATCAATGATAAGGGAGGAAAATACACAAACCAAACCTTGCCCTTAGTCGGGCATGAAAGACTGGTTTCTTCTGAGTACTCTACACTGCTATAGTGGACGATAATCGCAGTGACACACCGTACTCCTAATGAAGACATCACAGATAAACACAACAATGATCTAAGGTAATGTAAACGGTACTAAACGCAAGTGAACCTGAAACCTGAAACCCCTCTAGGTTCCGAGTCCAGCGCTGCTTACATTCGACTGTCTGCTTTACTATAGTCTGGGCATTTGACAGTTGGCCTCTGTCCATTGGTGACACCGGTTCCAAACGCCTACAGACAAGCTACATATGTCAGAGACTCCGCTAAGTCTGTGATGGTTGATAATGTTTACAGTGACCTAACGATGTTTACAGTGACCTAACGAGACTGCATACAGGTAAACTGCATAAAACATCCAGAGAGCGTGTGTAGCCCGGCCACGTGAGAGGAAGCCCTTCCATAACGAGATTGCAAGGACTTTCCAGACCACCATGGGCACGTGTATAAATGGGAGCTTTTGCAAAAACTTAGGTAGTATATTGGCTTGGGCGGGAATAGATCTATACAGGATTCAAGTCCAACCATCTACCCGCTACGCTTACCGTCCACTGAACTGCACCACCTAATTGCCACACTGATTTTCCCTATTTCATGGAGATTATATGGCAATTTTTATCAGCTATCTAAGTCACCGCTATTTCTCTACACGTTGAAGGAACGCTGACATCGACAGTCCTTCGAGACATAGCGTCACACGTTCGGGACGAGTGGCGGAAACTTGCGACCATGTTAGATATCACAGCAGCGCGTCTCCAGTCGATCGTAATGTACAACAAAGATAAGACTGCGACAGACGTCGCATTGGATATACTTACCACGTGGATCAAACGCACACCCGTCTCCCACAACAAGGTCATTATCAATATTATCGGCAAAGTCACAAGGTCATTATCAACATTATTTGGACACATCTTAGCTGATGGACAACCCATAGGGGCGAGCTACATACCCGCTGCCGGGGATCTGAATCCTACAGACAATACGAATTTTTAGAGTCGACCTAGCAGCCATACTAATTAATTTTACTTGCGTTAACACCTGTTAATAAGGAACTGAGTAAAAATATGAGAGGGTTGCCACTCATATTTAGAAAAATAGCCTCACGCAACCAATTATTATTCATTAAGGTGCAAAAGCACATTCTAGTATGGTGCAAAAGCATATTTTAGTACATTGTATAATAAATCAAATATTGAGAATAGAGGGTCGTTCGATGTCAGATTATTGAAGAGAAACAAATTAACAACATTAAACAGATAATTTATAATGTTGATTTTCATTTTTAGAAATAGGACAATTATTTGCAATATGTTGTAATTTATCTCATTTGCAATACCGAGTTTTGGACAAAATGGAATGTCCGTCGTATATGTAATAATAATCATCAAAATTCTCTTAAAATATCCTGTAGTAGTATAAAATAATTCCTTGTATGTACATGTCAACCGATAGTTGGTAAAAAATGGTTGGTGACGTTACAGGCAACAATACTGGCTGATGTTTTGGTGAGATGTGGATTTGCTGAATTGGGACAAGAAATGCTAAAGGCAGACAAACAAGAAATGCTAAAGGCAGACAAAAGAGAAATTACGAGAGCAGACAAATGAGAAATTACCAGGGCAGACAAATGAGAAATTACTAGGGCAGACAAACAAGAAAATACGAGGAAAGACAATCAAGAAATGTTGAGGGCAAACAAATGTGAAATGACGATGGCAGACAAGCAAGAAATGACAAGGAAAGACAATCAAGAAATGTTGAGGGCAGACAAATGTGAAAGGACAGTGGCAGACAAACAAGAAATGACGAGGGTAGACAAACGAGAAATGACGTGGGTAGACAAACAAGAAATGACGAGGGTAGACAAACAAGAAATGACGAGGGTAGACAAACAAGAAATGACGAGGGTAGACAAACATGAAATGACGAGGGTAGACAAACAAGAATTGACGAGGGTAGACAAACAAGAAATGACGTGGGTAGACAAACAAGAAATGACGAGGGTAGACAAACAAGAAATGACAAGGCCAGACAAACAAAAAATGACGAGGGTAGACAAAAAAGAAATGACGAGGCCAGACAAACGAGAAATGAAGAATGCAGACACACGAACAAGAAATGCTAAAAGCAGACGAACAGAGAATCATATTTATCCAGAATCAAGGAGAGATAAAAATATGGATTTGACTTCTTGTTGGTAATGAAGCTATGAAAAGCTTCGCAGAAGTCCATCACAGTTCCAAGTTAATGTGTCGACTTGTACATTGACACTAGTTATTGGTTTCCGATTCTGTAATGATTGCAGATGGTCACACCGGAAAATCAAACTAATTTTTAATTAAGAATATAATGAATTGAATTATAAAATATCTAAGTCAACGTATGTGGAATTGTATCGACTTCACGTGATACTCGTCGCTATGGTTACCTTAGTGCTTGTGATGGGTTGAATGTATCAAAAAGGGCAATAATAATACATGCACGATCCAGGTCTTGGTTCAAACTACAGCCAAGACCCACTAGCAGTCTGATCGCTAAGACAATCTGAAAACCAAACTGATAGTTTGACGACGAAAAGTTAATTCAACTGATCTGAGAGTTGAAAGCTCGACAAATGTATGTATATATATATATATATATAAATGTGACTGGACAAAATGAACGTATTGAAATAAAATTTATACAAATTTATCTAGTACACATATCCCAGTACATTAATAAGATATCCACAGTGGAGAAATACAAGGGAAAATTTAATTATGGTGGGGGTGAAACTAGTCTGGTGTTCTACAAACCCATTACGTCCGTAACACACCGAGATTTGAAGGCGTTAACACAACGAGATTTGAAGGCATTAACACACCAGCAATATAGGAGATATATGCTAAATACTGACTGTATCTCGGTTGGATGAGCACCAGCTCAGTCAATTAGGGGGTCATCGGTTCATGGTACCACCAAAACGTCAATTTTTTTGTGTGGTGTCTCTGTTTCTCTTGTTATTCGTTCGTCTATTACCCCCGTTCAATGTTAGGAGAATATAAGGTCAGAATTGATCAATGTAGAAAATTCATCGAAGGTGAGAAAAAACACCCAAAGGTAGGTGACCCGGTTAATTTATACAAGAACAAGATAGAAGGTGACGGTCAAATATGAAATTTATAGTCCGCGTGTATCAGCTAAGGCTCCCAAATGCCATTTCATATAAGTGTTTTATAGCAGCTACATTCAGCGCAGATACGATACCTTCAACACTCGCATATCACCCGTCAAAGATGATATAAAATATCTACCCACTTTGGAGATGGGTTCACTCCAGCAATAGGGGCTCAATGACTTGCTGAGGATCATCGCAGGAAAGTCGACCGGCAGGAAGTTTCAAACCCGCGACCTTTCGGTTACGAGTCCAGCGTTTCTACCACTCGAATAACTGCTTCCCTTGTAGTATACACAAATTTTACCACATTCTAAAATATTTCAGTGAATGAGACATCACTGTAGACAACGGGGATGATTTAGCACAAGTAATAAGATAGAAACATTTGTACATCGAGTGAGAGAAGTGAGAGAAGTGACATCCAGTGGAGGTGACAATGCTTAATGCCCCATCAACGTACAGCCTAACACATAGAATAGTGACAAAAACACATTCAATTATGGCACATTTCTAGTACACTGCTGTTACACAATTAAGGGTATAAAATGCATTCAAATATGACATCGACAATGTGTTAAATTTCACGTTAATGACAGCCTATTTGGTGAAGTAAAACACGACAAACAAACACCATTCACCAACATTTGTTGCACAAATAATTTAAATATTGGTAAAATTTCAATTCAGAATTTATAGCAATAGTCGAGTGACAGATGAGTCCATATTATGATGTGTTGTGAACTAGCTTAACACCTGACCACTCAACAATGAGAGTAATGGCCTTCTTACTGCATATAATAATGTAAAAGTCAGCCTTTTTACTGCACATGGCAATGTAATGGTCAGCTTTCTTACTGAACATGGCAATGTAATGGTCAGCTTTCTTACTGAACATGGCAATGTAATGGTCAGCTTTCTTACTGCACATGGCAATGTAATGGTCAGCTTTCTTACTGCACATGGTGATGTAAAGGTCAACGTTCTTAGTGAATATGACGTACAATTTAGAACATAATTACTTCCTACAAAATTGATATCAAAATTCTTTGCAAAGTTTTTACTATAGAATAATAGAATGTTGATAGCATGAGAGAAGTGACCTGAACACCTTGACTAAAGCCTATTGACTATGATAAATATTTCAGTAAAGAATATTACAAATATATCTACTATATACACATTTTCTACATTTCATTATTCAAAGCCATCAATCAGCAAAACTCTGTCCCGTTCCCTGTCTGATACCAATGACTACACATCTGTATCTTGTGTCCGTCCTCCAATTATCCGATATATCACATGATTAATTCACTCCACGCAATCCTAACTGTCGCCATTCTCTAGTTTCCTGAAAACTTCTTTACTAACAGGAAATCTTCGTTCGTCGTAATCGCTGTCAGTCTGTAGTCTATTCGCTAGGGTTGCCTCGACTTGTTGATCAAGCGCCATCTGCAGCGCCCCATCATCCGATGCTTCCAACACCACCCTACAACAAACATCGCAGCCAAATAACGCGACGAAAAAAGCTCGAGTAAAACCTTGATGTATAAAAACTGCGAGATTAATAGATGGTCGCATATGCAAGCTACACTTAGGGTATAGATGGTCATATATGCCAGTTACACTTACAGTATAGATGGTTATATATGCCAGTTACACTTACAATATAGGTGGTCGTATATGCCAGTTACACTTACAATATAGGTGGTCGTATATGCCAGTTACACTTACAGTATAGATGGTCGTATATGCCAGTTACACTTACAGTATAGATGGTTATATATGCCAGTTACACTTACAGTATAGATGGTTGTATATGCCAGTTACACTTACAGTATAGATGGTTGTATATGCCAGTTACATTTAAGAGTATTGATCGCCGCATTAAACCCTTGTGAAGTTTTCAACAATCCATTTCAATACACATCTTTAATATTTAAGCATCAAAGAGTGGAAGACAAGAAATTCTTGGTTTGTCGGCATTCACGTCGACGTCTGAAGGAAGAGTTTACTGCCATAGCAACATCGGCGCCAACCACAAGTATCGGCCAATAAAAACTCTCGCATGCTGTGTACAATTAATGACTGTTTATAACAGCTATTAACTGCAGCGCAAAAACACTATCTTCAAAATCTAAATATCATCTGTGATGCATAAATTCGAGTGGATATTCGCCTAAGAGACAGTGAGGTCCGGTGTACTCCAGAATCACCAGCAATCGTCAATAAATGAGTGGTTCTAGATCATTAATGAAAACTTGATTGACACTTACGAACTGGCGACATATTGCTTAAAATCTATCAGTTAGGCCCATATATCACGTATTGCATCAAAACTATTGTTAGGTGAAGAAAAAGGAACAGCCTTTTTGCCAGTAACTATCTGCGCTGCGCGTTATGCTCCAGCTTCCACGAGACGATCACGCGCATGGCAGCCAATCATCAGCGATGTCTCACCTCTCAATACTTGTGATTGGCTCCACCTGAGCAGATTCCACGGCGCACTTCAGAGCATCAGGTAGATATGTGGCCCCACTCGCAATTTTCTCAGCCGACTCCGCACTTTGAGACACCTATATTCAGACCACCGTTGATGACTCATTGAACATCTTTAAAACATCGAGATGAGAAGTTCCATTAATAGGATCACCACCAATACCCACACAGGTACTCT
>WURV02155675.1:0-35567 GCA_011762755.2 Epimenia babai
ACTGGTTAGAGCGAGGTTTGAACCAGGGACCCCTGGATCCAAAGTCAAGCGCTCTAACCACTACGCCAACTGCCCCCTTCCTTAAACTAATAACTAAGAAGGTTATACTAATAACACGGTTAAAGATATATTTTAGCACATATTGCGATATTTTCCAATATATGTCATATATTTAATAGTGTGTACATCAGAACCAGGGTTATTTGTAGATTAAGGACACTTAAATATAGTACAAAGACGATAATGATAATTCTAGTAATTTATTTTTCGTATATTAACTGGAAGAGCCTTGAAAAGGCGAGTAGCAGCAGCGTAGAAAGCACGGTCGCCGAAACCTACGTGTTTCTTGAGAGGAACGATGAGGCTGAGTGAAGGGTCAATTGAGTCGTTTTACTTAAAATGCAAAATATTGACTCGAGAATGTAGTATTTTGTTGTTAGACAAGACACAGAAGTAGTTTATCGGTAAAATTATTGATATAAAATTAGTGATGAAATGAATTTATTTCATTTAAGTATTTATTTCATTTAAGTGTAGTTAATAGCCTAGCTGTCGAACACACCTTACACGCGTAGAAAGCTGAATGCCGTAAGCTTTCAATGTTTATCTTTGATCTTTTGATAGGCCCAAGTTATTTTCAATTGTATAGGTGTACAAAATATGATTAGCAAAGAAAATACAATGAAAAAGAAATAGCATGTGGCAGTTTACCTATCTTTGGGTTGTACAAATGTATAGATAGATAAGAATTTATTGTATGATTTGCTGAAATCATGTTAAAAGAGTAGATTTTGAGTTTACTTTCACATTGGCTTCCACTTCTATATTGTTTAATTCCAACTGAGCGCATAACCCTCTATTTAGATGTAAATGATGATTAAAGAATAATGTAGAGTTATTAATGAATAGTGAACAAAACTGACAAAGATGCAATGCGAGAACTATAATTTTCGCGCAATGACGTAAAATGATCAGAGACGATAAAACCATATTTCAAATGTAATTAAATATAGAAACAAGAGGCGAATAAATATTTATATTTAGGTTTTTGACGTATATGTTATAATTTTTACTAGCATAATATTATGCATTCGAAAAGAGAATTGTACAGAAAGAATACTAGGCAAAGGAAAGTTTAGCGAAGAGCTACTGGTGCCGATTTTACCATATACGAAATATTACAGATTGTGGCGGTCGCAACGGGCGAACGGTTCGGGTTTCACGCGGATTTCAAAGCGACCAGCCGCTTCCCGAGCGCTATCACTCATCAAAATACAGTTACAAACATGAAAAGTCTTATTTTCATACCGCCTCGTCGACGTCCGCGAAGACACGCTCGAAGATGACAGGAGACATCCACAAACGAATGGCCCACATGGAAAATACTCTAGCAAAAACTTTGGCCGAAATAACCGATCTAAAACAAGAGGTAAATGATTACGTTAAATAGTTTTTCCAAATATACGCAGAAAGAACTTTTTTGTGGAGAATCAGTTTACACTTTATAAATGACCGCTTTGGTGCCATACCAACAGAGTTATACAGGCAGACTGCAACGAGTTTCGGTATATGACACCGACAACACAGTGAGATTTGATTTTTGTCATGACAGCGATGTCCCAACGAACTATGTATTTCTCCCGAGTTATCCAGGGTCCGCTTTGACTGATCCCATAATAGGTCAAAGTCAAGGTGATAAATGTAAAGAAAACTGAGAATAACATCGCAGACGTTCTCAGATCTGTCGGTAAGTGACGGTGTCGATTCGGTCGCCATTTCATCGCACTTTTACTGATCTGCTAGTGCATTGGGAGCATGTTTACCATAGACAGGAATGAGTCGGAATAGCTCACTTTCAGAGTCTGCCTACTAATCGGAAAGTGCAGGGTGTGACCTTAGCCATACCAAATGTATTTTCCGGATGTTGGTTTAATGCATTTTAAGGTACATGTTCTCGTTCATGAAGACATAGTACTAATACCCTAATGAGGCAAGTAGGGAGAAGTGAAGGTGCATAATGAAAAACCGTTGTCGTCGAGATTCGAACCCACAACCAGCCGGTCGAAACCTACGCCACACGTTCTTCTACTGTATGCGCGGGTACATATTTAGCGTTGGTTGGATTAGTAAACTATGTCGATCTTATATCCTTAGATATTTTCTGGGATGAGATATGCGGTGATGTTGCGTGATGAAGTAAATCCTGCTATTTTAGATATTGAGAATGTTTTGTCACCGTGATTTTGTCTATTTTACACAGTGTATACAACTCAGGGCTACAGAGACTGCCACGGTGCAGGGTGGGTGTGTATAATGTTTGTTGCAACGTGATCGTTATTTTCCAATTGTCTTCGTCAATGGCATCAGTTTCGGTTGGGAATTCTAATGCGCAATGCAATGCGGATATGCCGTCGGAATTGTCTTCGATGGTCTGCGGTAGAATTCCAAACCCGACACTAACGCAATTGACGAAGACAATTGATTGTCAGGGAACCCAGTAAACTACCTTACTGGCTAAAAATAATGAATAAACCACCGGGCTACGGTCACATGACCGCACTACGGCAGTAAGTGCAGAAGACACCCAAAGTGCTGCTGTTGACATACCATACAACAGAGCCCATTTTGTGGTGTGGTGTTTATTATACATCACGCAGCAGCACAGGTGCACTTTCTGTACTACCTACCGTTCCTACTGACTACTGATGAGCACTGATCAGTGATCTGGTAATCAGGTCACTCTATGTTTAGTAATGCAAGGCCACTCTCGTCACCGAAACCGAAGAGGAAAACTTCGTCTCAAGTACCAACTCCCACAATCATGACAGTGACAACACGTTGAAAACCATTGACGAAGTTAAGATGAAGGTGGGAAAAAGAGCGCGAGAATAGCTCGTTGAGATCACCCACATCTACAGAATCTTGGAACTCGCTCTTCTCTTAAATGGTACGAGCCAACCTGAACATCTACGAATTCATCACAGCACTCAAGAACGATGGGTAGATGCGCGCATTAGACGGATTCAGCACAGTGTCTGCCAACCGAAAAGAACCAAAAGGAGTAAATTACCTCACCATGGCGAAGCGACTACAGGACCTGAAATATCGATACAGTTCAGGCGATTTGGATGTCACTTAGTTTCTCCGCACCTTTGGACATTTGAATCACCTAGGTTAATTTCTGACTCTGTCAGCCTATCAATATGTATTTGTATTTTCATAATTATTTTGCACTGGGCCCCTCAATTTAGGGACGTAACCCGGCAACTGGTAACCACCTTTGTCACCATTTTGTATTATTACCTGTATATGTTGTGAAATATATATCTGTGTGATTTTGAATAATGTTGGTTCGATGCATGGTTATAATTCGGTTAGCATCTTAACGTGTTATTACAACATGTTGCGATAGCGATGCCCTTGACAAATTCCAGTGGGTATACCAGGTAAAATTCACGGTGGGTATAATTGGAAAAATTTAGCTGTGGGTATTCATGAGAGGATCTTGTGATTCTAACAGCGGTTGGTATTATGAAAATGGGTATTATTGGAACCCCCTAATGCTGACATAATTTGTCATTCAACCATCAGGCATGTTATAATAAATTACAATTTCTAAATCATGAACGTATATTTTCCGATCAAATTGGACGGATAACTGTTGATCACAGGTGACAAGATCTTATATAGAACTGACGATATTTATTTGGAACGTGACTTCACAATGCCTTTGATTGAAAGGTGGTTTACTTTAGAATCAGTTACGTCACGACAGCTGACAAGCGAGTCGTTATAATACGTTTGTAGATGACATAGTTTCACTATGGTTTCCTATTCAAGTTTTATTTACACAATGTCATGATAATATCTGATAGTTATGTATAGGTACAATATTACATAGCACTCTACACCGAGTTTGACGCATTTTACCTTTTAACCCACGCCTTATTTCGCAGAATACCAATTATAAAATATGCAATATATTCTCCATATTGTTTATTAAGGATGGCGCAGCGCAGATAAAAGAGGCCGTTTTCCATAGAATTAATTATCGGAAATCATTTACGCAGTTCTCAAAAATGTTTCAAACAAAATTCCTACGCGTGACATAAAACGAAGTCATGATCAATAGAAACACTTATATTTAGAACGGAGTGTAGATAAATACGCGATTATATAGACAATGGGCATAATTAAAATGTATACGGTACATTGACCTTATTGTAATAATATATCAGTAATTAGATCATTGCGTTACAGGTATAGAGTCTATATAGCGTCTACGTAGCGCAATAATTTAATTACTGATCCATTATTACAATTACGTAAATGTATTGTAACAATTACAGGAGATCACGTGATAACTCAAACCGAAAGCGGAACCTTTACAATGGTTAGAATCCACAATTAGTTTCCAGTATATTATATTATTGGTGAGGACCCACGTCCAACAATTGACTGCTCGAGGAATGTATCGACTGATAGTTACTGATAGCGGATTGTCTAGTCACAACACGCTGCTCGTCTTTTGTCAATAAAGACTGTTTCTCGACTTTTATAACGATAATAAAGAAGCTTTATTACGTATAAGATAACAGCAACCATCAAATAAAGAAACTTAGTGACTGATCTACCATACAGACTACACCGTGAGTTCCTATTCTGATATAGGGACGTATAAACATTCACATTAGTAACACAAGGAAGAAAATAAACAATTTGAAGTCTTGCGTTTGAATCGTTATTTGCAAAGTACCGACGTGTAAGCTCTACGAAACAAACACAATCGAGTAACTCGCTAACAAGGTTCACATATCAGTTAAACACATCAGATGAGAATACAGAATTAACGGGATGGAAAAAATGACAACATTACTACATCTACCATGTATATAACTTGGAATATTTCATTAATACAGTAGTTCACTGTAGAACTGCAGTTCATTTAGTAAATCTTTTATCATTTGTTGATGTCATTACTTCTATAAATTTGGACATGTTAGGGCGTACCGTGAAATAATGTTGAAAGGTGACGACGGCGCTAGTCTGTAAACTTGGTGCCTTAACTTTATCACTAAAGAGCCCGCCTGCTGCGTCAAACATGAGTCAAACATGCCTATGGCCGCATCTAATTAGGCAGTTCTGGTGTAGACTATTATGGGGTATTTATTTACTTGTATTTGATAACTAGGCTAATAAGTTCACATTCATTGAGTGAATCTCTCATCGCGAAAGTCTATTCCGCAGAATAAACTAGTGCACGATGTCGGTGATCAGTTAATAGATTTGAAGTGCTTCAAACATTATAAAGGAGGCAAGGATGGATGCCAGTAACACAATTTCAATGCAACACAAAATTTTATCGTGAAACTAAAACTGACAGCTATAAATCTTACAGTGAAATGCAAAAGCGAATAATGTAATATTATTCACCAGCACTAGGGGCAAAATATCTATTCAATTGTAATTTACGGTAATATCATATCGCATAGAATTTTGCTCTCAGTTTGATCATATACTGAAAATTATTTTCATTTACGGCATGAAGATAAAATATATTACGAAGTATTTAAGATTGTAACAGTTTATTGGATAGTCTTATGGCACGTATCTGTAAACTAAATGTACACACTTGACTAACAAAGAGATTTTGTAATGGAAATAATGTCATAAGATCACTCATATGAAAAGGTAAAGTACATAATTTGCAGACCGCTAGTATCAGCCATTAAGGATCCCAGATGCGGTTTACAGTTTATGGCAGCTATTCATCCCACATACAATAACTTTGACGCTTGCCCATTCGTCCCAGCAAAGATATCAAGCTTCTACCAATTTTAGAGACCCATTAGTTTTTTTCCAGCAATCGGGAATAAATAACTTCCTGAGAATCATCTGAGAAAAGTCAAGAGGTGGGCGTTGTGAACCCGCAAGCTTTGGGGTTCCGACTCCGGAGCTCCCACCACCTGACTAACTGTTTTCCCCCTAATTTCATATCAAATGTACGCGGATGACCCTGTTGGTTGCACGAAGGATGGTGTATTGTCTCATCATCAGCATGTAGGATCGACTAATGGAATCAGATTTACTCGTCCCTCCTCAGTCCCGCTCTATAGACGTGTGAACGCTTGGGTGCATTATCAACGTCACATAACCCTTGTCTGAAAACAGTGCGACTCAATTTTCGAACGAATGCGATAATTTGCTTATCACCCCGTGCGTGCGAGTCTTCGTTCCGCTGGGAACTAACTATTCAACATAGTTCATGGTCAACAATTAATGTTCGATTAATTCAGAATGCTGAATAATGCTGAATAATACCGATAATATGTTTATCTTTTGTATCCTTGGAAAGCTTCTTTATTTCGAGTGTTATAGTTGATCTAGTCTTAAGTACTAATGGCGCTTTCTTAGTTCTGTCGTACTTGTTAATTGATGAATAATACCACCGAATGAACCAGTGTGACCCCCATTGGATGTGTCGAAGTACTGATTCAATGCACACTCGGAGAGAAAGTATGTCAACCTCGTTACAGGGCTCTTCCCGACTTGTTGGTAAGCTGTATGTAAGTTTCAAATTCCCTTCTTTTGTGATTTTCAAATGTCTCACTTTAGCGCTACTATGTTAAGAGACATGTTCTGGACATTTCCGCTTCCGTTACAGACATGCTGAGCGTGCGGGTTGATGTACTAGTAAAACGGACGAGACAGATGGCGGTATTGGTTGGGGACACGAACAAGTTGATCAATCAGGTTATTCTATACAGTAATCACTAGGATACAATGTGGAAAGAAATGCACAGGAAAAACCTATATTTCCAGCTATTCAGGGAATCACATTGGCTAGCCCGATTAACATCATGTCAGGATACAAATGTAATTTACTAATGTATTTAGAACATAAAACATTTAAGTCTAATCGAAAGTGGGCTAGTAAAATCGCTTTAACGCATTTTTTAAAATTTGGCGCTTATCATTAACAAAAGCCTACCGCAAAAAAATCTGATGATATGAGGATGGAACGATTTATTATAGAAAATGGAATGGTCCAACAGATAGGTGTCCAGTCATTCTATTGGTATTAATTGCCCCATCTAAATTGTTCACCTATTGCAGCAAATCCGCCCGATTCTATCATCGATGTTGGCAGATCTTTTGCAACTTTGAAAGGGCTTATTATTCTTCCCTCAGAGCTGGCAGTATTTCGTGTGCCGTCTTTCCTCGTCTGTTTCCTAATGTCAATGTACATAATCATCAACTTACTAGATTTAGCGAGGTGTGCATTGGGGCGTTGTGATAATTTTTGGTACCGGTGGTGTGAATGGACAATGGTTAACTGTCTGGCGGTCTTACCTATCACTAATTTTGTGGAATGTGCGACATGTGTCGGAAATCTGCCGACCCGGTGCCATGAATGGACAAAGGCCACCTCTTGGCGCAAACCCACAATCAATGAGGTTTATCGTACAGAACATTGTAATAACCATGCAATTTAACTTGGAACAGATTCTGTAGCCCCAAGATTGTTTGGTCCGTGAATTTGTTATTAGTATATGATATCGGTTTCAGATGGCCCAGGATCTCAAGGGCACTGGAGCCAACAAGCTAAAGATCACCGTAAAGCGGTATTGATAACGATTTAAGTTAAGACTGGGGCATGTCTCATTCATTATAGTCTTTCAACGTCAATACAAACCGAACCGACTTAAAAAACTACCTACTGTTATGCGTTGGTGTGCTAGATGCTATATTAAGACGATCACTATATCCACGGTACTGTACTACAGGTCATACAATGTTAATAAATTCCTTTTTTTCTATAAAATCTTTAGATTTAAATACCGCAAAAGCATAACTGAGGTTTTGTTTTACCGTTGTTTACGTGTCCTAATTTCTACTTTTGCTAAATTAGAGTTTAAATTCAATGTTAGACACACAAAAATAAATATTTTATGATATGAAATTAAATGCACAACACGTGACTCGTGAACAACAAGATCAACGGCATCCCAGACACACCAACTGACGGACTCAACCACTCCAAGATTACGCATTAATATGATACCCTAAACTACTACACCTTCCCCAACGACTCTCGTCCCTGATATCATAAAATTGGCATATATCTGCTGCCAAAAAAGTCAATTTTTATGCTACACTAAATATGCATATGACCCAGTTTGGAAACAAGTGGCTCGTGTGAAAAATCATTCTAAATATTATAAGTATTATTTCTGTCAATAGAATGCATGGCTGGAATTGCAGAATTAAGGTGTAGTGCATAAAAACCAAAAGGAATTGGGTATTCTTTTGAGGCAGTGGGTTTGGACAGGATGCTAGACAAACGCTTATATCTCGTATATTATATACAATTTTTTATCTATCGGACATCAGAAAGTCATCGCGTTCTATCGAGAAATATAAGCATTGCAAAGTGAATTTGCGGTCATAGATGTAGGTCTCTATAAATATCGAACCTGTGAAAATGTTATTATTTCTGTATCATTTCGATTTTTTTCAGACCATGGACATCCGGCATTCCTCTAGAATTAAGATTTTACTTACCCAAACACCGGTTAGATGTCTTCAAAAGCTTCATTGCTTCTCGAGTGTCTAAAGGATCCATTGGACGCATCAAGTTGATACGACCTTTTTACCGACTCGTCGCCTACCCAAGTGAGCGTGATCTCTGGCTGTATCGGTCCTTCGTATAATATATTGAAAGTTATTATCTGAAGCCACGCAAACTAACGCCAAGTGTATACCTCATATATAATCGGGACTAAGCTGAGAAAATGTCTGTTTGATGGCGGTGACTTCTGAAGATGTAGTAGTCAATACAGCGTTAATAAAATTCCTATTTCCGTTCTTATCATTCACGACATTACCCTCACATAATGAATCGAGACAAGCTTTCTCAGATTAGTCGTGGCTAAGTTGGTCCCAAACCATGAAACCTGAAAATCTAGCTGCCACAAAACAAATGATCGTACTTTAGAGGCATCCACGTTTTTATCCATATAATTATATTTCACTACACAATATACCTGCACATAGCTCTACGTATACCTACCTAATACAGTAGATTATACTACTGGAATAGGTTACTACGTGTGTTATTCGTTAATGTAAGCTATTGCACTTTAATCAAGTGTAATTTTATATATTCCCCTACCTTATATTATAATTCGTTTTAAACTTGGCGAATTTTAAACACAAATGAAGAAGCCATATTTCTCTATTGTATCTATATTTAATCCAAATTATCAATACTGTAATTTCTCAATACTCACAAGGAAATTCATGTGGACATTCATATCAAATAACGCAATTTTTATTTGAATATTAGTTCACTACTAAGCATCATTGCATCTACACAAGTAAAAAAGCATTACATCTTAAGGCAGTATGCACACTATTCCTTGAGTACACGTGATACTTTTGTGTAGATGCTGCGGCTTCGATAAATTTAAAAACGTATCGCGTATCCCAAATACCAGAATTGCGCCTGCTGAGCATACGCGTGCACGACAAACCTCCTCTCGTCCAAAATCAGCTGGTGACTCTCGTCTGCAATGCGGAGGGTTCTCCCGATCTGCGCTTCCGTTGGTTCAAGAAAAACCATTTGTCGTACTGGCGCGAGCAAGAAGCCATGTTGATCGACCCGAGCATGGGAACGAACCACTGGTTAAACGAGGTTCCCGACGCGCGCCATCATCGTTATAGTTCAATGCTCAACATTCGTGCAATTCAACCTCTCCACGAAGGTCAGCCATACGCACATCATTTATTGTCTAAAATTGCATACGTGTAGGTCGAATACCATTTATCTTGCCTTACTGCAGGCTTAAAAGCATATTTTTCGGTAATATTTTAAATTGATATCGTATGGGCTATCCAGTCACAGTTCTGTTGCCTGTTGGCAACTCAGCTGAACCCACAGGATATGATTGAAGCTAATGAAGCCATCATAGGTATTTCTCGACAAACTGTGCACACAGTTGATACTAAAACTACAATTGATCATTTATATATACACTGTTTCAAAAAGCCTATCATTACGCAAGCTATGAACGCAATTTATTGAATTTTCTGGAAGAATTTAAAATGCATAAGTGAATGAATGAATTTGAGGTGATCCAATTTACCCTTTGGGTCAATGATGTTTCTTAATGATTCCAATATTTTAGACCTGATTAGTTGCAGAACATGTAACATGGGGGTGTGACGATGTATTGCTACACATTTCACAATAACATTTTTCTTGGATAGTGCTCTGAGGTATTTGATGATGTCTCCCCTCTTAAACTACTTTTGACTTGCATCTGTTTTACTGATGTTTTAATAGATTGTCGGTATTTTCACGTCACTTACATCTTCCACTTTCTCTCTCTTCTGTTAATCTTTTCACTTTTTTGTAATTCTCATTATTTTCGCTCCCATCTTTCCCCACTCTGTTATGTCTTTCTCTTTGCCTACTATGTTTTTTCTTTCCTTTTCTCCTCCATGATATTTCTTTTTCCCGAACCTCTTGATTCTTTCTTTTTCCTGAACCTCTTGATTCTTTTTTTTTCCTGAACCTCTTGATTCTTTTTTTCCTGAACCTCTTGATTCTTTTTCCCGACCCTCTTATTTTTTTCTTTTTCCCGACCCTCTTATTTTTTCCCAGACCCTCTTATTTCTTTCTTTTTCCCAGACCCTCTTATTTCTTTTTTTTCGGACCCTCTTTTTTCTCTTCCCCGCCCCTCTTATTTCTTCCCCCTGTTATTCTGTATCTTTGTTATCCTGTTATTTCTTTCTCTTCCCCGCTCAGATCTTTCGTTGCCTTTCCCCACTGTTATTTCTCTTTCCCTACTCTGTTATTTCTCTCTCTTTCCCTACTCTATTATTTCTTTCTCTTTCCCTACTCTGTTATTTCTTTCTCTTTCCCTACTCTGATATTTGTTTCTCTTTCCCCGAGTTCTAACTTTCTATCTTCCCTTCCCTATCTCCTCATCATACTACCCTGCTCCTTTCCCTCTTTTTGGTAGAAAAACTCCTGTCCTTTTTCCCGTTTCCACGCATTGAACTCCACTACCGATGTATTTCTCTATAACAGGCAAGTACTTTTGCGTGGTAAGCGACTCGGGAGACCAGTCATCTTTCAGGACAACAGATGTTAAAATCATCCACCAGCCAAAACTTCCCAGTAACTACATCGCAAGAACCATCCCCCGCGATACTTCCTCCATAATCATGTGCACAGCTCTCGATGATGTCATGGCCACTTTCGCCTATCGGTTAGGTCTATATTTATGGCGACTTAGTAGTTCTTAATTGGGTAATCAGGAATTTCAATATGGAAGTAAATGTTTAAGATGTTGCAGCATTATGTACATCAAGTAGGTAGACATTATCCCATGTTTTTCTAGATTGTTCTGTGCATTTAAAACATGAAATTTTAGCGAAGGTATTCCCGGGTGCAGCAGCAGAAGGGTGCAAGAATACAATTATAAGTCTTAGAGAGAAAAAATGGCTGCGATAATGGAAGGCAACAGCTCACATTTGAAACCTATTTTTTTGTTTGTCCCATCGTTATAGCATCGGTGGCTGTCATTATCATGAAGATGATAATGTATTTGTATTTTATTGCGAACATTTATCATGATCATCATCAATACATAACAGATCCAATGACCCTCATTGATGGCCTATTTTGCCATCAGTATTTTTACTACTTTATTTTAGTATACATCGTTATATATGCACCGTTATATACAGCTGAATATATACATTCTTTTAGGTATTTGTATGAATGGTACTATATACACCAATATGTAGCAAATTTGGTAACTGTAGATATATTGTATAGAAGCTTTAACTGAAGCTTCAAATATAATAAGACATGGGGCAGATCATATCAAAGAGAAATACGGATTATCAAGAGGACAATTATTGCGTATTTTATCTTCCTCGAAACCCACGCGGATCTGTGGCACATTTCATGGTCAATGCATGAATAATACTTATCGTGTGTATAACATGAAAGGGCTATTATCAAGTGCGATCATTATCGCCTGTATTATTCCATGGATATTCTATTAGAGAGGCAGTGGTGCATTCCGTAGGCGTCATTAAGGACTTTATGTACATTTTCTATCGATAGCAAGCAATGGCTATTTTTGAACTTCGCTGTACCGTCATGGAAGTAACTAAAAGAATAATTTGGAGAATTTTATAGATAGGAGATGTAGTCATCGTGGCGTACATCGGTCGAGCATTGCTTGTCAGGTCGAGCATAGTTTGTCAGGTCGAGCATAGCTTGTCAGGTCGAGCATAGCTTGTCAGGTCGAGCATAGCTTGTCAGGTCGAGCATAGCTTGTCAAGTCGAGGATTGATTGTCAGGTCGAGCATTGCTGTTGAGGTAATATGCGGTTTTGGTTACTATGTTTTGCTTTAGTTATTGCAATATGTTAGAAAACAAAACACTAAAATAGTGTAAATGCTAAATATCAGATGTTTATACAGGTGACAATAATATAATTTGGTCCCGTACGACGGCCTTTCTGTTAATAATATGTATATCTGATTGGTTTGTCACGGGTTATACTCGTCGGGTTGGCAGGTGGTACCGAGACGGGGTACATTTAGTGTCGGGTGTGAACGAGGAGGTAGCTGAAGACATCATCCCCGTAGGATCGTGGCTTACGATCGGTGCTGCACACGTTGATGCCAACTACACGTGCGTGGTCAGAAACGGGATGTTATCGTCGAATCTCACCGCTCTGGTCTACGTCACGCCCGCCATCGGTAGGCAACCACCGTCTCCCCGTCTTACCAGCTAGTTCTAGGACCGTGTTTACCGTTTGTGTATTTTATATTGTGTATGTAGCGGTAGGGTGATATTAATGTGTATACTTGGCCGTGATTGGCCCTATATAAAGCTAGCCTCAGTCAGCTGCGGTCACCATGACGAATGGATAAGCCTAATTTAGTTTGATGGAGAAAGTGGTATATTATATATATATATATCCGAGCTTGATAGTTGATCGTGATTTTAATTTTTCACCGGATCCAAATGCCAACAGACAGCTTATATATGTCACACGCTTTGATCTTTCTATGATAGTTAGTGATCATTTACAATGAGATTACAATGAGGGAATGGAGAGGTAAGCACTATAGCGACCATCCTACAAGCAAGAAAATCACAGTAACATGAGAGGGAAGAAACCGTTACATAATCACAGAGCAAGAAGTCCCCAGACGCCATGGATAGATGCGGTTTAAGGGATTCTTTGAGGGAAGAAACCCTGACATAAATTACACTGCAAGAACTCCCCAGACCCCATGGATAGATGCGGTTTAAGGTATTCTTTGAGGGAAGAAACCTTACATAAATTACACTGCAAGAACTCCCCAACCCCCATGGATAGATGCGGTTTAAGGTATTCTTTGAGGGAAGAAACCCTTACATGAATTACACTGCAAGAACTCCCCAGACCTCATGGATAGATGCGGTTTAAGGTATTCTTTGCGCGAAACGCCATGACTAGTAGACTGACTAGACCAAGGACGGAACCAGGGTCTCTTGATTTCGTTTCTAAAGATCTGACCACTAACTAACTATCCACCCATCGGCGGTATTTTACAGTATTATTTGCGCAAATTTTTCCTGTACATTCATGCTCATGGATATAATAATATTTCGGTTACCAGACAATAAGACGGCAGTTTGTCAGCCAGTTAAGGAGCTTTTCCGGAATGACAGCCTGGAATACTGGGTAAAGTGGAACTACACGGCTATCGGAGGGATCGACATACAACTAATGTACTGTCCAGACTCCATCGGTGAGTACAATTATCGCCTATGTCCGTGTTAATATACATTTCATATACAATGATTTGGCCATTATGGCATCCATCGGATCTTATTATATATATACACTCGCCTCTAACAACCACGCAACGCCTTTCCGCTTAGAGGCTGGCATGATTATATATTTGCTGTCGAGACATGGTTATGTTTATTAGCTCAATTCAACACATTGTTCTACATCGAAGTGTAAGTAGGAATATCTACTTTATCTCGCGCGTTTTCTTTATCAACTCATCGCAGAACTCGCTGTGGTAGTTAGAGCATGTATTTACCACACATGATTTTTCTAATATTGCGATATACTGTTTGCAAACATAAGTTGCAAGTTATTAAACCATCGATTTTGCATCAAAGAGAACAGTGTGGCATTTATCTTCCGCACTCTACAGCCATTCGAGCTTGCCAAATGATGGTTTACAAGTCGTTGGGGAGGGTTTTGTTACAGGTGTCAATACGCCTCTCCTCAATTTCTTAGTGTATATTACTTCGTGTTGCCACAAATAAATTTCGCCCGGACTTATTTATGGCTAAGTCGACCGACGCCAATGAGATGAAGTACCTTGCTACAGGATACAACGCTAAAACACAATTGGTATTGCTTGAGATTCGAACCCTCCACCTCCTGGTTCGTAAGCTAGAGATCTACCAACTGAGGTATCCCGTTAATCAATTCAATATCACTCAATAGCATTAAGCTTAAAAATTACAGCAGTATTTGTGTTTTTTTATCCTTTAATGCATTATGACCACTACCTTCCGCGCGTCCATTGCGTTCATCTTTGAAAACATCAATGACATCGTCTTCATTACCTTATAGTTCTACAAAAATGATAGGCGCAGATCTGTTTTCTTTCCTATGCATTAGGACATATATATATATACAGGTGGGGTATGTACGCAGGTTGTATGCACACAATCTCATTTATATTAACAGCCGTAATGTGAAATGGCTGCACTATTATTCTAGACAGTAGCTAAAATTTATTTAAACCATACAATATATCGCTACAATACAAGTTTTAAATACAGACACTTCACAAACTTATGGGAAGCAGGTAGCCGAGTGGTAGGAGTGGGGTTGTAACCAAAAGGTCGTGGGTTTGAAATCGCCCACTCCTCGACTTTTCTGCGCCGATCCTCAGTAAGTTTTTCCCGACTGCTGGAGCAAACCCATTTCTAAAATGCGTAGATGTCAGATATCATCTTTGATTGGGCATACATATCTGAGAGCCTTTATTGGCAGATACTTGCAGTCGAGAGCCTTTATTGGCAGATACTTGCAGTCGAGAGCCTTTATTGGCTGATACTTGCAGTCGAGAGCCTTTATTGGCTGATACTTGCAATCGAGAGCCTTTATTGGCTGATACTTGCAGTCGAGAGCGTTTATTGGCTGATACTTGCAGTCGAGAGCCTTTATTGGCTGATACTTGCAGTCGAGAGCCTTTATTGGCAGATACTTGCAGTCGAGAGCGTTTATTGGCTGATACTTGCAGTCGAGAGCCTTTATTGGCTGATACTTGCAGTGTATAAATGTACTTCACCTACACCTTTACGTGGAACTCAAATTCAAAGATCAAAGTCTGATCTAATAGTTTAGCCTAACCCATTAGCCTAACACTATCTATCTATATAGGATGTGTGTCATTTCCAGCTATTGGCTTATGCCAGTAGTAATATACTATTGATAAATTAGGCCTGGTGACTGGCGGTTCGTGAATGGTCACCGATTTATGTACGAGCCAGTATGTTAAAATGTCCGTGCTGTAACTAGTACCCAAAGCCCGGGTTACTTACCTAAATAGGCTGATGTATACATCCTATCATTGTAACTGATTACTACTGTCTCAAACTCTTCTCCCGGTAAAGGTTATGTAAAGCGTCGTTGCATTCCTTCGGCGAGAGGCCTGCCCACATGGTCCGTCGTTATCACCACTGAATGTGTCTCTGTTCCATTCGAAGATGTCAGAATCCAGGTAGGTCGGCCGAGCGTATATCACAATGTATTGAAATTGTCATTAGCATTAAATACCTGTCAGATATTCCACTGACTTCATACCTGTCTGGTATTTCATCGACCTCAGATCTGTCTGGTATTGCAGCGACCTCATACCTGCCTGGTGTTCCAATGACCTCATCTGTCTGGTATCCCAGTGACCTAATACCTGTCGGCTATTCCTTCTAATATTTGTCTGATATTGCAGTGACCTTATAATACCTGTCCGCTTTACAGTGAACTAATATCTGTTATTGCAGTGAGCTTAGGCCTGTCTGGCTTTCCAGTGACCCCATTTCTGTCAGGTATTCCAATGACCTCATATTTGTTTGTTTCTCCACAGACATGATAACGTTCTGGTATTCCAGCGACTTTATACACGTATATGCATCTCTTCTAAACTTATCTTATGATTTCATCGCTGAACAAGCGAGTCTCTTTTGATACATTGACACTGTATAGCGCTGAATACCCGTACATGGTACATGGGAATAACAGTCAATTTTCCTTTATTTTTGTAGTCTACGTGGTATTGATTGTGGCAATTATAAACGTCGATCTAACGGGCTCTCCCATAGTTTGAAAAGACCTTGGCTGGCTACGTCAACGTGCCACTGTGGGAGATCCTAGCGAATCTCAACGAGAGCAACACGCTCGTGGCGCGTAACTTACGATACGCTGGTGACTTGACACTCAGCCTCGATCTGCTCAATGGAATCGTCGATTACTATACGCGGGATACACAGTACAAGATCACATTGTTGGTAAGTCAGTAAATGACATCAGAGCTAATGAGGAAATAAGCCGAGTGCCACAATGACTGACGTAAAAGAATTAAGTGCGCTATTTATATACCGGTTTACGGTTTACAGTATCTCATGGGGGAAGACAGTTCTGTAACAAGCGCAGCATGCCACTCGAAAATCTACTTAACCAGTGTATGTTAATTTATGTTGATACAAGGAAATTCCATTTACAAAATGCCAAAGTGTACCAAAGCAATTGGGATACAGTACCTTGCCTTGGGATACAACGGAAAAACAATTGATATTGCCCCGGGATTGGGACCCTCCACCCTCTGATTTCTAGGCCGGCACTCTACCAACTGAACTAGCGTTACCAATAAATTACAGAGAGATCTTGTTTATGCAAATTGCAGTGATATTATCCGAATACATTTTATAATTATTAATAATTATTAATAATTAGTAGTAATTAGTAGTAATTAGTAATAATTAGTGATGATTAGTGATGATTAGTGATGATTAGTGATGATTAGTGATGATTAGTGATGATTAGTGATGATTAGTGATGATTAGTAATGATAAGTAATAATAAGTAATGTTTAGTAATGATTATAAGGGGCAACCTCTATTTAAAAGATGGAGGGCGCAGGATATAGATTAAGATAGGTAATACAAGCTGTGTACGGGTAAAGAAAAGTATACTTCAGCGGGCGCAATACTTCGCACCAAAAGAAGGATACTTGTTCATACAATTTCACATGTTTTGTGAAGCACAGTCCAGTGATAAGACTTGCAACTGAAAGTTTGTGGGTGTGATACCACTTGCCGGCTGGCTTTTCTGCGATGGCCAGATCATTTATCCCCAATTGTTGCAGTAAACCCGTTTGTTAAATGAGCAGACGTTTAATATCGTTGACGGGCAATATGCAAGTGTCAAAGTTATTGTATCGGCACTGAAGACCTGCAATAAAGGTTTATCGTAAATCAGATATGAGAGCTACCTGTCACCTGTACATGTACTATTATAAAACTCTCCCTTAGAGATATGGGTTGCTCGTAAATTGTGCTATATAATACGAAAGTAAAGCCTAACAAGGATAAGGAGTAACACAAGTTATCGAATCGTAAACGAGTACACTTAATCATTTCTTGACATTTGATGAGATATACTCATAATACAAAAACATGTATTATCTTGAATGAGATGTTATCTTCACCTCTTTCATTATCATCACCCTTAGAATACAATGGGGTTTCCTTAACACATGGCAACTAAATTATTCGGCTACAATATTCCTTTGAGTGCATTTTCTCTTTAATTGCAATTTATTACTGTTGAAACAGTATGCTTTTTTTCAACAACCTTATCATAAATGAACATTTTCATAATGCAAGAGTCGTCTCCCAGGATAGTAGACATTGGCAACATCTCAGAAATGCACTATCACATTAAGTCGTCTCTCTTGATAATAAAGTTCAGCAACAGTGTGTAATTCAATATCACATCGAGTCGTCTCCCTTGGTAGTAGAGATCGATAACATTTCTGGAATTTCCTCTCACATTGAGTCCTACCCCTGAGGGTAAACGTTATCATCGGCAACATTCTTCATAATACAAAATCACATTAAGTATTCCCCTGTATTTATGAACGCAATATTGACTGCCACGTTGGCCTCAAACAATGATAAAGAGCGATATTAACGATACATTTGCAGGAATTAAAGCTGCATCACTAATATAGTATTCATTCATGATTGATCTCTTTATATGACCATTATCCAACTTATATCATCCTTGTTGATTATATCTAACACTTTGACTATAACTTTTATATTATGAGAGGATAACAATTTTCTTTTCACGTTCCAGAGCATTCTGGAAGTGCTGTCTGCAATCCTATCTCCTCCTCAACCTAATCATGAAGAAGAGAGGGTATGTTGCGGTTTGTTGAAAACACAGGGCAAATAGTTAATCCAAAAGGCTCGACTGTATTCTTCACTTATGTAGATATTGATATAGATTTATTGAAGATTTGATACTGTCAGATATTCGAGCTTTAAAAACGAGTCAAAAACATCCAGATAAGGGCAATTACTGTGTAAAATACTCTTACAAATCTTTATGCTCCTTATAAAAAGAGCAGTTCTCATCAACTGAAAATATCTTCCGTACTATGATTACCCGCAGTCCGAAAATGTGTCCATAGCATCTGACAATATCTTGTATCTCAAGTATCAATTCTAGGAACAATTCCATGAAAATGTTCACAAGACTTCTACGTTTTACTACTCACTGTATTGTTGTAATGCACGTTCCCTAATAATTTTGGGTTGCTTCATTGTCAGGAATAAGTCTGATAGCGTTATAAAATCCAACATGTGAAGAAAAGCGTAATATTGGGGTAATTGACAAGATTTAGATTTGTGCAAATCACTTTAAATAATGAGGAATTAAATTATAATTTTTTACTGCACTTCTAAGTAATTGGACGTGCAGATTTTTTTTCCTCTGGTTTAGTGCATATTTAGTCATGTCGCAATAAATTTTACTAGTACTATCTCATGGCTAAGTCAACTGAGAGATTCAACGTCGCTATTAGGTTCTAAATTCTACTTGAGCTCGACCTTCGAATTGGGTTTGCTGACCGGACTGGGCTCGACCTTCGAATTGCGTTCGCCATCCGAATTGGGTTCGCCGTCCGAATTGGGTTCGCCGTCCGAATTGGGTTCGCCGTCCGAATTGGGTTCGCGTCCGCCAAATGATTCATAGATCTTCACCACTACTTCCTTGTTACACCACAGGAAGTGCGCGTGCTGACACGGGTTCTTGGGCTTCTAAACAAGATGGTGACCCTCGACCTGAGGATCCTTTTCCCCGGCTCCCCGGATCGTCTGTCAACTCAGCGGATAGGTCAGTATGTCATGTCGGAGACGCGGAAAGAGCGCAATATACCACTAACTCCATTACGCCATGCCTATTTCGGCACCACATGAAGTTAGCAGTGATATTGGGAGTGAGAGGCAGAGGTGTGAATGCTACTTTATAAATGTTGTTACATGTCAGTTATAACTACAATATTGTTTCAGTACTTTAGATAATAATTCAGGACAACCTTCATTATCAATATTCAAGAATGGAAATCTTAATGGTTTACAGATTTATTTCTCGACCGCATGAACTTAATACACGATTCCGAAGTTCATTGACGAGTGATGAGTTTTTCGGTTTATTTACAGAATTTTTACGGATCGATGTTCTGACACAAGACCTAAGTATATCACGCAACCTCTCGCTTGAGAAGACTTCAGGTATGGCTGTATTCACCTGTGAAAAGTTTTGTATTAGGTTGTAAGGTGAATTGATGGACGAAAAGGCACGTCGAAGTTTTTATAAAGTTGCAGACATTTATATTATTGATGGGATGATTCTGAGTACAGCATCAGTTATGTGCGTCACTTCACACAATGCGCAGTGCCCCCTTGTTCTGCCGAACGCAAGAATATCCTCGCTAAGTACGAGTTATATAAAACAATCAAGCATAATCGGTAGGGCTTTCAGATGCAATTATCATAAACCACACTATTAGATGTTAAAAATAATGTGGCATCTGCGTCTATGCCAAAGTTTGAATGTAGTGAAGTAACAGGAGACAAATTGGACACATAGGTGGTCATGTGGGTCTACTCATTGTTACATTATGTGCCTCATTAACTGACACTTAGTTTCTCTATCGGGCGTCATTGATCATTAATATTCCTGTAATATAAAAATAATTTAACTATCACTTTTATCCTTGTTATTGTTGTTTTCTAGTGCTCCCCCGAGAATCCTAGCCACATCAGTCACACTTGCTCTAATCTCTTATTATACGCTCGTGAAATTATACAATAACGCATTTTTTTTAAATCACGACACAAAAGTGTATCATGTATAATAAATTTTAGACGTAGTCATTCGTATAACGGACCTATTGCAAGAAAGATCGCGGCTCTAACCACTTAATTATCGGACCAGGTGGTTACGATTATTTCTCAACATCCTCGCATCACTGTGTAATCTGCGCTATTTTACGATTTCAGATGTTAATCGCAACTCTTCAGCACCGCAGGATCACCAACTAAACATTTTCTTGTTAAAGAACGCGACGACAAACAACGACATCCATATTCACAGGTAAGACATTTTAAAAAATATTTGTAGTCACTGTACAATTTCAAGAGACATGTGATTTTGTCTAAATGTTCTATTTTATCGTCAATGTATAGTTACAAGAGACATGTGATGCTGTCTAAACGTTCTTTTTTATCGTCAATGTATAGTTACAAGAGACATGATGTTATCTAACTGTTCTATGTTATCATTAATGTGTAGTTTCAAGAGACATGTAATGTTTTTCTGAATGTTCTATTTTATCATCAATGAAATATTCACGTATTCACGAAGATACTGTTAGTCTTAATATGAATGTACGTTAGGTGATATATACAATGTAGGTTTTATCTGGGAGTTGCCCAAAAGTGATGTAATATTCCCAGTAATGCGCCGGTAACAAATATAGTGTATATATATAGGTATACTGGAAGACCCAGGTTGAATTATCAATTGAGCCAGTATACTGGTGGTGGGTTTTGGACAAATTTACCTTTAACATCATCATTTACAAGCCTTGTTACTGCTGCGTGGAATTGATATCACGATACATGTCACCGTGTGTTTTAGGTTGGAAAAAGGCGAAATATTACCCCCTATGGTGCTCGTACACGCGCATTCTGGGCAGACAATCAAGTTCCGCATTCGGCTTCACTTTTTAACCAATACAACGGTAGCGCTTGGTATTTAATTAAAATATTGTTTGGAGAAAAGAATTTTACTGACTTACTACAATAAATCCCTCTAATAATAGCATTAACTTACCAGAAAATGCGACATTACAAGGGCTATTCTATTATCAGGAGTATTACACTTGAAATAAATATATTACCGTAGATAAATCAAGAGTACTATCATAAATATATATTAATAGGACTATCACATAAAAAAATATGTTCAACACGTGCTTTGTCTTATTTGATATTTACGTGTTTGCGTTTTTGTAAATATAATGAAAATAGTTATTATTTTCTCTGTTTGTATCAAGTCATCTTACGATGTTGGAAACAGTTAATCATGCAATTTCAGCATTATGGAGATAATCAAAGCCTAGCCTGTGTCAAATCAGCCCATACGATGTGAGTGATCTACGTTCTTGCTACATTTCGCCGGTGTAATCTCTAGCCATATCTAGCATTCATAGGGATAACTGTCTCTGGGCAGCACTGACATGACGCCAGAAGGTGGCGGTTTTAAATCCCGGGTAGTAATAGTAATTGTTTTTGCCGTAGCGTTGTGTAAGTTATATCCTGATGTCTCTTTGGTGACTTTACCAATCGTATTTATTTGTGGTGATATGGCCCGCTTTGAAACATTAAAATTGTGAGGGCCATACTCGGGCCTGTTTCATAGTTTCAACTTGAACCAAGAATCTATTAGATGTAATACAACCAGACTTAAGCATTCAATAGTATTTCAAAGAAAACACGAGGCAATCAACTTGTATGACATACGTTTCTCATCGCAAACTATCGTACTATCCACTATTCGGTTGTCCAGTGTCGGGGGACAGTGGGAATGGGTGAGTGCCGGACAGTCAGTGACCACCACCAGTACTACCGTATGTACCGCGACCTCCCCGGGAATTTACGCCATCGCAGCTCTAACACTACTGGTCAAAGAGGTAAAAATAATGACCTAACACAACAGAAATCATGACTGTAGCATGAGACGAAGGATTTAACGAAATAAGTGAATGGCATTGAAGAAGAACTGTCTCACGATTGTTATACTTTTCATCCAAAATCAGGGCTTCAAATAATATTATTATGCTTAATCAAGATGAATAATCTATTGACAACATCCAGTTGAAAGAACTAATATACATGGGTAAATCAACGTATTCTAAATTTGCCGATCTTTGATATACATATTAATACGTTACAGGATTAGGTATTATAAGAATATACCCTATCGAATCTTTCCTGTATTCTGTACTTTACTTTGGTTGACTGTGTGAAACAAAAATAATACTTTTTCATCCTACTTTGAATATTAAAATCACACAACCTCGTGTATATAAACAGGCGCAAATCTCATGAAATATACTTGATGTAGTGAAGCTCATTTAAATCTGTCATTTCTTCATCAGTTCATTTTTATATTTTATATTTGGTGAACAAAGCAAAACACTTCTCCATGTCTGTATCCAATAATACAGTCATGAATTTGTAGGTTTGCAGTTAGTCACACCGCAAAGAATCAAACAGTTAGGACCTAATTACACCTGATGAAGTATACCTGCATACGAAAGCTTGCTTTGATCTTTGGTTTTGTCAATTAGATGTCACTTTCTTTTATATGCCTAAAGTAGATAGTACCCGGATGATATAGTTGTAAAAACATAGTTTTAAATACATCTATGTTAAGTACTTTAGTAGTTTTCAACACTAAGATATTTTATTAACAGGTCAAGGCCACCAGCAATGTTCAGCCTGATGGTAGACCTGCTCTGATGTTTGCCGCTGTCGTTATACTAATTGTCTTTTCATCGCTGACCTCACTTATCCAGATTCGTGCATACGGGTAACAAACCTTAATTTATTTCTTTTCTTTAAACAAAGATTGTGTAAACTTTAGCTGCTACATTGCTTATCGTGGTTTCACAGCCCGTGTTCTGTCTCTTCTGATGCAACACAGGCTGACATTAAGCTACTATAGATGTTGAGCTACACACATGTGGTGTGACTGACATTTCATTTCATTTATAAAGTGGCAGTAAACTCACGCTTTTTTTCTGATTACTCAGCAAAAAATTATTTTACATCTGCTTATATAAGAACATCGAACTTTTTATTCACTTAGCGTCATTTTATGTTTTTTATGTGATTGACCGTTACGATATTGTCAGTATGACCATACAGTCGGGCCACTCGGTTTCAGCGAGTTGAGGAATGACGCAATGTACATGTCTCGTACCAATCTCTCAATCAGCATCCTCATAACAACCGTTATATTCCTCGTGTGTCTTCTTCAAGCTCAAGAATCGGTGAGGGGAGAATACTCTATGATTAACCATAGTTACAACTTGAATTCGTTCAACCTTAGCATGAAAAAACTGTCCTAAATGTGCTTTTCTTTATACACTCCTAACGTACCTAAACTTAATTAGAAAAACTGCATGAGTCAAATTTTGGCCCCAGATTTTGACCCTTCAAATCCGACTTCTCATACACCGGATGCTTTTAGTCAATTTAATTATTGATAAACAAATAATTAATTTCATTGAAAGTACTTTGTAGTGTATGGTCATAGTGACCAAGAGTACGTCCCAGAAAAATTATTGACACAGGCTCAGATAGGGGGGGGGGATTCGAGTTATACGACGAAATGAACTTTACCTTAATAATAATATGTTTATTTATAGTGCTACAATATAGTTAGTTAACTTAACTAAAATAAAGTAAAGTTATATTAGTTTTAGTTAATAATTAAATAGGAAAATAAAATTTATAATTCACTGAATTGTGACAAATTAATTGCTGGTGGATAGGTTACTACTAATACAAACAGCCTCACTGTCTAATTATGACGATTTTTTACTAAATGTTAATCTTTTGGTATAATGAAAACTGTATGCTACTTAATATTGTACCTCTTAATAGAATAATCCCATTAATAAGATGATTCTCAGCCCATTGTTTACTCTATGGTAATCTTTTGATGTTAGAATATTTCCGTTAATTTGTAATCTATTAATGTTAGTAGAATATTTCTGGTTATTTCATTTTTCTTCCAACCACACAGAGTATGTTAGAAACAGATATGCCCTATTCCATTAATATATGTGTAGCATCATCATCTATTAAGTTTTTCTCAATCAACATTTCTATCGGTTAAAAATTTTCGTGTCATGACTGACCAATATGCTATTCGTAAATGGCCAACATTTTTTAATTGATTATCAAGAATACGCAGTCTAGATAGACCATTCGAGCAACTCCTGATCGTAAACGTCATAAAATGGGTTCTCTATGATGTTGTGCAGGATACCTGCGTGTTGACGCGTGTCCTCTGGTACTACTCGTATCTGTCATCGTTTGCCTTCCTCGTCACCGAGTCTGTCTGTCGAGCCGGCGAGATTACCAACAGAGCCAATGCCATTCTGTCTGGATTCAAGACTCTTATGATTGGCTGGGGTGAGACCATTGATTAAGACACTTGCCCAAATTTATGCTTAAACTAAAAGTGCCTTTTACATTCTCCCATTTCCCAACTATGTCCGTGTACATTCTCCCATTTCGCAAGTATATCCGCACACAACCAGATACGGGGATTTATACAAACGAACATACAAAAGTGTAAGTAATTTAACTTTACCCATCTGGAAAATTAAAGTACCTTAAGTAATACGGTTTCAGTCATTCATTCGTTCACAGAAATACGGTAGCGGGTTGTCTGCATGATTAATTTCACATAACTGGTCAGTTCTACCACCTACGAGTCGAGAGTCAACTTCTTTGTCTACCTTGAGGTATTTCACGCCATTAGTAGTATATAGTGAAATTTTAACCGGTAAAAATACCTTATTCATACGCAGTATAGTGTTTCAGGTCTGCCGTGTGTGGGAATTCTATGTCTGGTTATTGCATCCCTGTATAACTCGTCTTACGACCGGAAATCGTGCAGTGACTTGTAAGTGAATATCAAATTTACACAATGGATCGATTATTCACACCCTCGATCGGGCGTTGGGAATATTTTTAAGCCATATAAGGGAAGTAATCGTTTGGGGACAATGAACTTTAAATAATTTCATGCGATTTTTTCTTAATTAGTAATTATTATGAAACGAACGAGGATATTTCGTAATTATACTGTATATTTCACATATAGATATGATACAATAAAGATTATAACGTAGTTAGCTGGATTTGAGGGGCCATTGTATTATATAGAATACTACTATTCATTGCTGTTTTATCTATTACACAGGTGTGGAATGGAAAACTATATTTTCGTGTGTATGATGCAGTTATCACAAATGACGTTATAGTGAAAGGATTAAGAAGGGGAGAGCATAATTTAGATAATTAAACCATTTCAACTGAATGGTTGTATCTTGTATGTCATTTTACTAACATAATGGACATAATTATGTCAATCTTTATTAAGATGCGGTCTAATTGGAGATATCGAGAATGCTTCGAGTCAGCTGACGGCCATGCTTGTACCTGCTCTGTCTCTCATCACGGTGCGTTTGTCACATTTTCATTAAGCGCAGTAATTCTCAACGGCGTCATCCCGCATATCCATCGCAGCTTGGACCAGAAAGAATACCTTATATCCCATGGATGGTATTTCATCCTGCCCTACGCTACTTAAAATAACTTATGACTGCTTATTGTAATAGAACATTAAGACATTTGATGACTATCATTATCACAACATTTCATCTAATTAATACAACCATAATTTATGTGGTTATCAACATTTGTTAAGTATGCCCGATGTGAGCCACCTTCACGTGAAAACCTTAGCATTTATTATTAGCAATCTCTTTCAGTCGTATTTATCCATAAGTATCAGTTGAGATTTTCTTTGATATCAAGGGAAACATGAACTCTGAAGGAAAGGAGATATCATTTTCCTGTTACAATGGTACAATAGAACGGCCGGTTTAAACAAATTCTTGTATACATGTTAATATCACTTAACCTGTTTCTAGGTATAAAAATTATAATTTCCAGATTAATATCACGATTTGTTTGATCTCCGTTAAAGCCATGTCTAAGTGGGCTGAAGAGCACAGAAAGAAAGAACGACGAAAAAACCTGTGAGTAATCTTGACACGATGTTCTCGGTAGCTTCGATTAGTCACAACATTGTACGACAAAATGGTTCCACCAGAACGGTTTTACAACTACTGTCCTAGACTATACGAGGGTGTACCAAAACCGACTGACTTAAAACCTTATAATAGAGTAATTTAGCGTGGCATGCATTAACTTCAACTTTTAATGATGCTGAGGCAGTCACGTTAACCAGAACAATACTTTTGCACACGCGACTGTGGCTTTTAACTAGTGAACCACTCTCCATGTTTTGATTTTGCACCATACGTATATTTTCTGTTCCTCAACTGTAGTATGGGGCAGATGATGACGTCGTATCCCCCAGTGAGGACTTTATGAGGGTCATGATAAGACCTAAGTGTTTGACCCCAGAGGAGACTTATTTTCGACATACAGTAACGCAAATTTGGCTGCGGCATCATAGTCTGCTTACGAACTTTTCGGTGCACCTTCAGTAGAGTTAACGGTGACACCGCCCGGGTCAACGTTAGTGTCAAATAGCGCCTGAACGTGGGCTTCAATTACATCTCATCGGGTATAGCATTTACCACTGGTAACACTATACACTGCTGTAACAGGTAATAGTTCATTAATCCTTTGCTTTAAATGAAAATTGAATATAATGATTTCAGCGTGGCGATGAGTCGTTCGTGCTTGTTACTTGTCCTCATTGGCCTATCTGGTTTACTGGGTGTGTCCGCCAAAGTTCAGCCCTACCCTAGCGCAGCCCGTGCATTTCTCATCAATAATATCATATTAGTGAGTAATCTTCATAAGTGTTTTTTTTATTTCTCGCGTTTTATTAGTCGTGTAAAGAGCGATAAGTACCTAAGTCAGTATTCTATAGCTAATAGGTCCACTTTAAAACGAAAACTACACGGTGGTGCATCGATCCAACGCCCCATTTTAGTTGACGCCAGTGATGTAGTGGTTAGAAGAGCTGCCTTTCATGCGAGAGTTCGAACCAGCAAAAACCAGGGATTTTTTACCGCGCTTTACACAATAGGAAATGGGCAAGATTTTCGTGCTTGAATATAGAGAAAGATTTGTCGTGGTATGGTTTATTACAAAAAATATCTTAGGGGAGTAAGAGGGCAATGTTTTACGTGCGACTTACATTTAATTATAAAGTAGCACCAAAAACCCACTCGTCGTGGAATTCATTGAGACAGGCGGCATAAATTTTGCCTAATATCACGTTGTTACAATCCTCCAATCCAAACATGTATTCTTTTTCTGATAGGGTCTGGCGCTGTTAACGATCAGGTGCTTTCTCGACATGAAGGTAAGTGTTTGCCAAGAATTTCGGGTATTGTTTCATTTTACACCACACTTTAAACCTGCTTATGCAGATTGCCAAATAACGTTTGTAATAGACATAAGTACTCTTCTCCAACCCCTCACAATTGCATGCCCCAGTGCATATCGATGCGTGTGGCCAAGGTAAATGGTGTAGATTTTTCCTATATACTAGTACAAGAAATATCGAGTCATTTCGCAGATGTTTACATGGACGATTCTAATCATGCAGGGAAGTCTGTTAGTAATATTGCCAGCAGCATCATGTAGTCTTTGTTAATAAAGGGATATGTCATATGATCACACAGCTGTGTGTTCTGTTTGCAGTTTGGCTCATGGTTCACCTTAAAAAGGGACAAGAAGAAGGTAGATATCCCATTTTAAACTAATTTCCTAATTAAGCATTTCTAGATCCCAGTCTAACGAAACAAAATATTGTTATTTATATGATGTATTTTTATATTGTCGTTAATCAAGTTTCATGTTTGCAACCATTCTTTTTCAGGAACTACAGCCCGATCGCGATATCGCATGCAAAAGTAAGTGGCTAAATACAGCTTAACCAATTCTATTTAAGGTCCACAAATCCTCTACTGTCAGTACGATCACCAGTCTAACCTTAATCCGCTGGTGCAGAATGGAGGCTATACGTTTAATTTTTGAGAAATACTACACACACCACATGTTAATAATAATGATATTGAATGCCATTTAGCCGTTAACAAATTGAAATTGAATTTTTCTTTGAAGGTTTTCTAGAGACGGATTCAAATGGGGCAACCGGTGGTGAGATTGAGTCACCGTGTAACAATTACGCCCTGTATAAACGGCACCTTTGCTCTCTACTCGGAAGCGGAGAGTACTACAGGTGTGAGAGCACTAGACCTAATCACCGCGATAGCGGCGTTTTCATCAGCTCAGGATCGGACAAGCACAGCAGTAACTCGAACACATCCACGAAATCTAACCGTAACGCGGTGAAACTACCGAGCGATTTATTCAATATCACCCAAAATCCACACGAATTCCAATCTGATAATGTCGAGTACATTAACTCCGAACCTGCGGACTATTTCGTTAAGGAAGCGCCACCCAGAGGTTGCGATTCTACCTTAAATCCATGCGCTGTATGTACGGATCCCATCAACGACCAAACCGCGTTGCAACCTGGCGTAGTACCACCTCAACGAGCGCAGACCGCGTTTGTCCACCAGCATAAATATCTCCCCTGCAGCGCTGAAGTTCTCATGGACCGTCAGCGTAAACTCTACACGGCGTCACGGCACGAGAAGGTTCGAAACAGTGCACCTCACGTAGCTAATGGCTGCTCAAACAATACCGTGAATATCGAGAGCGAATTATAACGCGTAACCAAATTCAATATTTACAAAGTGTGATTGGAGCAAAGTATGTACGACCAAATAATGGATAATGTTTTAACATGTGATGAAGATATTTTGCTCAAACCTAAATTTCCTGTTAATTTATTGGTTAGAGCTTTATTCGTACGTTGTTGTCAGTTGCCTTTTTATTTATTTCTACAACTGTTTTATCTGGAATTAATATTTATATTCAAAACCAGCAAAGTTTTTGAGTTATTCTGAAATAATTTGTCAGGGAATCGGTGTAGGTATCCTGGATGAACTCACCAGGGCTACGTTACTTGTACATAAATTGCGGATTAAAGACGTCCCATAGAATCAACATTCCGGGCAGCACCTGCCTTGTACATGGCTAGGGTTCGAACAAGATGGCTGCGGACACGATTTCGTTTCGCATTCGACAGTTCCACTCTGAAGATCCAACAATACATGTATTATACTGGTAATAGAATATGACACGATAAGTATACTCGTAATCGAAACCGCCTGCTGGACGCGTCTTTGAAATGGGTGGATACTGAGGTGATATGCGAATGTCACAAGTTTTGTACTAGCGCTGAATAGCTGCCATAAACTACATGGGGGGCCTCTTTCTTCTGACATGGCTGTGTTTCATATGCTCTCTGTTGTCTTACCTGAAGGCGACCTAGGGAGTCACAACTGATCAGGTGGTTTCCCAGCTTTCTGAGGTCAATTCATATAGAGGTGTGGATTGACGTGTTAGCCTTATCGTATAATATGGTGCACCTGACTGAGTATACAAAAGCTTGTGCTAATCACACATTTGTAATTTAACACAAATCAACATAATCCACTTCTTCAAAGACGCATACAACACCTAGTAACAAATTATTACACAGACGATGGGCAGGGGGGGGCCTTATGTCCTTGAATAGTGGTGTGGCATTAAGCGTCTTCCTCATGCTCTGGCTGGGTCGTGTAGGTGCCGATAGCTAAGACTAAGGCCCCAGTATACTAGAGTGCCTGCGAAAGAGCCGCCGGCAAGTCAGCCCTTATCGGGGCTTAAGCCTTAAACTGCTGGCATACGGCACAGTATCTGGGTTCCAGAGGAAGGCATCGAGGCAGAATAGAACACACTTAGCACAGTATCACACGTACTAGTACAATATCAACAAAAACAGTATTTTATACATTAATGCCATTATATATCATGAAATTGCTGTGGGCCATATGTTATTGTAAATGGCGTATTTCATCATAGCAGACAGCTGTGTATATGCACCGTATGTATATGGATATTCACGCCATCAAATACAAAAATGATTATTGTTATTATTATTATTATTACAAAACTATACCAAGCATTGGCAGGAACGGCACGGATCTACCGACCACATTTCACCATCACTCCTTGTCTGATGTTGGTGCAGGCATGTTTTTTTCTTTGACAGCAACTTGTCTCGCTCCCGTAACGCACGTACCTGGGTGAAATTGTTAAAGTGACGATACGCGCTACTATGTCTAGGGGGGGGGGGGGTAGTAGTAGGATTTCTGTGTTGCCGCAGAGATATCGAGTGAGCTCCAACAGGACAGTATTGATTGGTTGAAATTGTTTTGGAACAACAACTAAAGTTCATGATAAGCTTTGACATTCAACGTCGAAAACAACTGCGCGCGTGTTGAACGGACGGCGACAGTCGCGCCGTTCATTGGATGACCTATATTACCGAGCGTGGAAGGTATAAAATTGCTAAACAGCCGTATACCGCTGGGGGCAGGTGGCGTAGTGGTTAGCGCGTCGGATTTTGGATCCAGGGGTCCTGGGTTCGAAACTCGCTGGCTAAACATTGTCACCTGGGTGTTTTTCCAGGCTTTTTTCACTTAATCCCCACTGCCTGATTGGGTACGTAGGTTAGCTTATGCTATTGTGGTTATGCATAGGCACCTTCATGCTAGCCTCGCCGATCGACATGTCGGGTTGACGTCACATGGATGATAATGTCGACCCGACGCGATGGCGGCGTTAGAGAAGATGGACCTAGTTCCCGATTAGCACGTCATATGACGTGCGCCCACCGCGAAACGGTAGGTGGTACAGAAAGTGCACCTGTGCTGCTGCGTGACGTACAATACACAGAGCTCATCACCACAAAATGGGCTCTGTTTATGGTATGTCAACAGCAGCACTTTGGGTGTCTTCTGTACTTACTGCCGTAGTGCGGTCATGTGACCGTAGCCCGGTGGTTTATTCACTAGTTTTTAATCACCTCGGTAGTTAACAAGGCTCTTTGACAATTCTTGTCCCCGTCAATTGCGCTAGTGTCGGGTTCGGAATTCTACCGCAAACATCGCGAAGACCATTCCGATCTGTCTTACGGAATATCAGCATATATTGGGCATTAGAATTCCGAAACGAAACTGACGCCATTGACGAAGACAAACGGAAAATAAAGATCACGATGCAACAAACTCGTTCTACACACCTGCTCTGCACCGTCCCGGTAGCCCTAGTTGTATACACACTGTGTATAATAGACACAATGCTGGAAGAAAATCACGGTGACAAAACATTCTCAATATCTAAAGTTGCAGAATTTACCTCTATCAGGCAACATCACCGCATTCCTAATCTCAGAAAATATCTAAGGATAGAAGATCGACAACCAACACTAAAAATGTACCCGCGCATGCTGGTTGTGGGTTGTAATCTCGAAATGTTACGTCGTAGATATGTCGACTTGACGTGATGGTGAGGGCTAGAGAAGATGGGCCTAGTTCCCGACGAGCGCGTCATTGCGGTAAATGTGCAATGTTGTGCGCCCGCCGAAAACGGCAGGTGGTACAGTGAGTGCGCCTGCGCTGCTGCGTGATGTACGATAATCACAGACCGTCACCACAAGACGAGTCTTTGTTAATGGCGTGTCAACAGCAGCACTTCGGGTGCCTTCTGTACTAACTGCCGGAGTGCGGTGACTGCGGTCATGTGATCGCACCGCGGCGGTTATACACGCATTGTTATCATTATGATCGGACAGCAGGCTCCGTGATATTTTGTTTGTACACGGCAATTACGTTAATGCTGATTTTGGACTTCCAGTGAGCATGCTCTATAGATCGACATTCGTCGTGTCTATACGACGTGTGCAGTGGTATTGCAACCCAATTATCCCGGGCAAACACGAGTCACGCTGTACTACATCACTCGAGATATGCAAATATGCTGTGCGTGCTGTGGCGGTCCGGGTAGGTCTGGCAGCTTGGTTATGGCTTGGTTACGGCTTTGTAAAGGCTGGGTAAAGGCTGGGTAATGGCTTGGTTGAAGCTTGGGTAAGGTTTGGTTATGGCTTGGTAAAGGCTTGGTGGTGATGGCTTGGTAAAGGCTTGGTTATGGTTTGGTCAAGGCTTGGTTATGACTTGGTTATGGCTTGATTATGGCTTGATTAAGGCTTGGATATGGCTTGGTTATGGCTTGGTTATAGCTTGGTTAAGGCTTGCTTATGGCTTGGTTTTGGCTTGGTTATGACTTGGCTATGGCTTGGTTAAAACTTGGTTATGGCTTGATTATGACTTGTTATGGCTTGATTAAGACTTGGTTATGGCTTGATTAGGGCATGGGTAAGGTTTGGTTAAAGCCTGGTTATGGCATGGTCAAGGCTTGGTTATGGCTTGGTTATGGCTTGGCTAAGGCTTGGTTATGACTTGAATATGACTTATGGCTTGTTTAAGGCATGGTTATGGCGTGGTTAGGGCTTGGTTATAACTTGGTTAAAGCTTGGGTAAGGATTGGTTATGGCTTGGTTAAGCCAGTGCTTCTCTCTGACGTGATTCTTGTGACGCATTTTTGGATGTCGATACTGTCATGGCGCTTACCTCACCAGTAAAACATCTTACTGTTGATCATCGTGTTACCTATCAGAGATTCAGCAGCGTCAAACTTGTCAATCTCCAGACCCGGTGGGGTGTGTGAATAGAAGAGCTATACACCTGTTTCATGCACATATTCCCAGGAACAAAGGTATACATACATTTTGTGTACTGTGCAACTGAGCTATATACGCGTTTCATGTACCTTTTTCTAGGCAGTAAAGGGGATACACATGTATCCTGTATATATTTCTGATTTCTGTGCTGCAGATCTATCCACCTTTTTCATGTACATTTTTCTCAAGAGCAGAGGTATACACCTTTCCTGCACTGTGCAGCAAAGTTATAGGTGCAGCAGTGTTGTATGTGTTTCGTGTACATTTTTTTCTGCAGCAGGGGTATACACGTCATTCGTGTAAATTTTTCCGTGCAGTGAAGGTATATTTGAATATATATATATATATATATATATATATATATATATATACATATACAGATACACACCTGTGTCCTGTACATTTTTATACAAACATACTCATGTACCATTGACCATGTAGTGTATATAATCTATGGTTGTATAGAGTGTTTTATGATCTAATGAAGGATATTTTTGCAGAAGCTGAAAGACACCTGTACCGATGGTCATTGGAATGCCCATGATGATGCATTCACTAACACCTGGATAAAACATCAAAACATAAAATTACACCTGGTTAAAACATCACAACATACAATTACACCTGGATAAAACATCACAACATACAATTACACCTGGTTAAAACATCACAACATACAATTACACCTGGTTAAAACATCACAACATACAATAACACAGTATGCACCAAATTCCAGTAGTTATGATATCGAATATGTCTGCGTATCAGATTGAGACAGTACTAGTAGTACATGGAATATTTGTGTCATTTGTCATACAGGAGTAAAGGTAATCGAATTTGAGAAAAGATTATGCAGAAAGAATATAGATGACTATGCATTACATTTTAATATTGAATGAGAAGGCAAGGAAACTGTGTGTGAACTCATATGTAAGTTAGCGAATGAGACATAACCCTACTCTAGGTAGGACACTGGCGTCTCCTTACCAAGTTAGCCTATGTCCATTTGACATAACAGATGGATTAAACTAATGTATATGGTGGTTGACCAGTGTCCAGTAACTCCACCAGTTACGCATGCCCACACACAGCCTACATACGTGTGACGCACACGCCGGTACGTCTGTGACAGTTGACAATGATTTACTGTGATATCCACAGAAACTAGTCCAAGTGCATCTGAAACGCAGCCACAAAAGAAGAAGTCCTTCTATAACCACTCAGAAAGAGCTCCACAGAAAGAGCAGATGGTGTTTAAGGTACTTTTCTCCTAAAAAACCACAATATGTATACATGCTAAACCGGGATCAATCCCGAATCGTCTGCATTTCAATCCCCATTATCTTACCACTCTGCGCCCCTCACTCCTAAGCCAACGCATATCTACACTAACATTTATTACACCAACAAGAAATGCGATAATTTGTGCGCATGTCAGCATACATGTAGACACCAGGTTTGACTTGTACTGTTGTACTGTTTTACTGTATTGCCAATATATGACTAGGTAGACCTAACCTGATCCTATATGAAGTCACACGTTAACTCCCTCTGATATCTTTATGTTAAAATAAAATGATACATTACATGGTCCACTGATATCTTCATGTTCCATTATAACGGTACTGATACTGATGTAGGTGGTCAGTGACCATGCGATAGTGTCTGAGTTGACACTAAGAAATCAATATCAAGTCTATAAAGAATGGTAGATACACTCGAAACAGTATACTAACCGTTGATAGAGTCACGCTGGCCGTGGTACGCTGCTTCAAACAGGTGGTCGGCTGTCTTCTCAAACTAAAACAACACAGTGTGTGGGTCACACCAGAAAGAACAGAATCTGTATGAGGACTTTAATGATAGAGACTAACTGAGACTCTCATCATAACAGCTTTGTCCCTCCCTCCCCTCTCTCCCCCTCTCCTCTCTCTCTCCCCTTCTCTACAGCCGATAGTTGAGTCAATATGTCAATATCAAGGACTAAGCCCTGCCCCGATAATACAGAAACAGACTGCATCAATGTTGTAGAACTCTAAGTATGTTGGATCACCATTCTGAACATCACAACACACAAGACAACTTACATTAAACCATATACTGGTAATGTTAGTCACTGAAAGATATTGAATGCAACATCTCTCCTTAAAGTATACTAGAGCTTCTTTCCTCTTATATGGGGTGGCAGACATGTAAAGCAGTAGTGTAAATGGGGTCTGCTTGTCTGCCCAGACTCGCTTCTTGTGCTCCAGCAATCCTCTCATGTCAGGGTCTACCTATATTCTCTAACACTGTAATGACTGTAGTTGGAGCTGTACTTGGGGCCGTAGTTGGAGCTGTACTTGGGGCCGTAGTTGGAGCTGTACTTGGGGCCGTAGTTGGAGCTGTACTTGGGGCCGTAGT